>JANRGW010012022.1:335-34519 GCA_024733675.1 Psilopsiagon aymara
GAGAAAGGGGGGGGGGTCATAGAGCTATGGGGCTTCTGAAATCCATGCGGAACAGTTGCCCTCCAGGAAGATAGCAACTCCAGGGAAGGGAGCAGAGGGTCATCCTCCTGCTCTTACTCTGCTCTCCAAAGAGGTCTGAAGAAGAAGAGTCAATAACCCTGGTCCAAAGGGATGCAGCAGCCAAGCGGAGCCAGCCTGACCAGGGGAGAGCCTCATCCGTGTCCCCCTGGAAGTGGAGAACTCCAAGTGAGGCAAAGAACAAAGAAACATGGGGAGAAGCCCCACCGGCACCTCCTAATCCCAGAGCATGGGCATCCCATCCCACACAGCTTTCACCACAAGGCAGAAGGACCAGAAGAGCTCGAAATCCTCCTCTCCCTGACTCCTGGACAGCAAGGAGGGAACCAGCAGGCAAAAGCACCAAACCTCCTTCCTCTGCTCCAGATTCCCTCCTGCATGGGGACACGGTGCCAGCTTTGGCTGGAATCTGTCGCCTTTTCCCAACAACAGCGAAGCGAGAAGTTAATTAGATGTTTGCAATCCAATTTACATCCTGTTGGTGAAACCGGCATTTCAGTGTAACCCGGGCTGGCAGCCCCCGTGCCCTCGCTCCTTTGCTATATTTATTTCACAGCTCTGCAGAACTGCCTCAGCCGGGTCAGAACTCTTCCATTATCATTTTATCACTGCCTCTTACTCTGTAATTACAAGCTGCTTCCATCACCCCCCTCCTCCTCCTCTTCTTCCCCCTCCAAGCACAAGGTGGGAGATGCTGGTCGTGCTTTAAGCTTCTTCTACGATTTGTCTCACCCACTGAGGCTGGGAACGGTTTGGCCCTGGCTTCAGCAGATAAGCAAGGGAAGGTGGCTGGGAAAGGGGGGGGGCGTCTTGTTCTGCCTCCCCATCCCCAAGGATTACAATATTCAGATGCACTGATGAATAGCGATAAGTACTGGAAAGGAAAAGCAGTGTGGAAGAGGTTGGGGTCAATTTGGTAGGAAGAAGAGGAGCTGCAGAGCCATGGAGCTCTATGGTATGTTCCTTCATGTGTCCTGTGCCCAAACCATCGCTCATTCCCAGACACTGACTGGGAGGGTGCTGGCTGGTATGGAACAAACCTGTGCCAGGATACATGTACAGAGGTGGTCAGGACTCCTCTCTACACCTTTAGAAATAAAGATTAGAGCTTTGTGAGCCCTGTGGACCACCCACAGCCCCAGTGAACTCCAATGGGAGGGAAGGGTCCTTAGGGAGCATCTCAGATGCATTGCATGCAGAGCCAGGGACCAGCATCTCTGTACGCACGGGACAGGCAGAGATGAGGACTTGAGTCCCATGGTGGTGTTGCCACCAGAGGACAGTGTCCAGCCAGCACAGTGGATCATTGCTGGGGTCCACTTGCAGACCCAGCAGCGCTGATCACCACACCGAGCAACCTCTATGTTACAATCCATCCCCTCTCCAAAGCACCACTCTTTGGCATGGTAACAGGCAGAGAGATGCTCACCCCTTCAGGTAACATCTTGTCCATGGGGACAAGCCATCACAGGACTCAAACCCTGAGTTTGGTTGGGATGGAGGTGGCCACTGGAGGAAGAGATGTTCTTTCACTGGGTGAACAGGGCCTGGATGCACAGGACACAGCCAGGATCACCCTGCTCTGCTGCTAAATCTGGCTCCCTTTCAGACACCTGAGAGCACGAGTCAGATAAGAACTTGCAGAGAGCGTGAATACACACACATGCAGCCAGCTCAATTGCCCATGAGAAGGCTCATGTAATTAACAGGCAGGCAGCTTCCCTTCCATGTGGCAAAGAAAGGAGAGGGGGGGGTATCTTTCTGGGCCCATCCCCTGAGTGGGTTTCTGCTCAGAGGAGAAGGGACCCCAGGGGCAAGGATGGATGGATCTCAGGCCCCTTTGCCCAGCCACACTGCCCCTCCATATGCAACCTGGGTCCTTTCCCATACTTGAGGGGAAATAAAAGCCTTTTCCCTGCTAAATCTATGGTGCAGGAAGCCCCTTTTTGCTGATAATGGTGTAAGAATGGATCTTACTGCTCCTTGGGCTGAGTCATGCTCATATCTCCCCTTCTCTGTGTGATCCCCCACCCTGTGCTGGGATCCCATATCAGCACTGGAGACAGCATTTAATGCATATATCCATCACACACTGTACCATGATAACTCAAGAACAGTTCCCAACCCCGGAGCACATCCAGCTCTGCCTGTGATGCTCAACCCACACTTGCTGTGATGCCCACAGACAGCACCAAGCACAAAGACACCTCGATCCCTCCCTAAAACAAAGATCAAAGCCTCTGCTCTGTGCCTGAGAACACCACCCCCCTCCCTGCTGCTGGAGGAACATTAAAACCCCATTAACCTGGGGTTGTTATTAATCATGCAACATTACCCAGTGGGGACAGCCCTGACGTGAGTGCCCAGGCTCTCCCAGCTCCACAGCCTGGCTCCAGGTGACACGGGAAGGTGGGATTCGTTTATAAGCATGAGCTGCAGATAATGGATTTCCTCCACGAGGCAAAGGAGGAAAAGCTTTGGAGGGATTGGAAATAACCACCCCGAGGCAAGGCAGGGACTGGACTCCAGATGCCTTTCACCCCTGTGGATGATAATCCCCTTTGTGACTGGGGTAAGGGCAAGGCAAGGAAACCACGATTTATCATCTGCTTGAATCACATCCATCCTCTGGAAGAAGGTTTCCAGCTGTGCCACAGAGCACACCCAATGAAAGGCAGAGATCCCACACTGAAAGCAACCCCAGAGCTCAATGATGTTCACTTTAGAAACCTCCTAAAGACACAGAGAAGACTTCTTTGGCAGGCACAAAACAGGTACTGCCATGAGAGCGACCGCTCCACCTGCATCCATGTACATAGGCTGAAGCCCCATCAAGCCCTCGGAGTTCCATGACATTAGAGCTTTCCCCTCATGCATAGAAGCAAGCAGGGGGGCTAATTGCTTCTTATGACACTATAATGGTAGGACTATTTACACTAGATTAAAATCCAATTCATAATGAGGTATAATAACTTTGCAAATGCCAGGATTCATCTAAGGGCGAGGAGCGCTGAGACAAAGCTGAGCAGCCTTGGACTTGGGGCCTGAGCTTTGGCACGGGAGGAAAGGGCTCTTGGCAGAGCAAGGATGAGGGGGTTTTGCTGCTTTCTGCCTCTTTGGTTGCTTCTCCCATAGGTTAAACACATGGGATGGAGAAAGGGAACATGGGGACTATGGGCACAGCCCTGGAACAGCTTTAGACCCAAGAGGGTGAGTGAAGGAATGGTGCAGGAGGAGGTCTGCAAAATGCATAGAATGGGTGAACTGTGCATGGGAAAATGGAAAACCTGTGGATGTGCCAGAAACAGGGATCCTTCCATGGGAAAGGCACAGAAAAACAAAAGCCCTCCAGCCACATTGAAACCTGCTGGGTACCAAGGATGCTGAGGCAGCCTCCAGACCAGGGTTTGGCATTCCTATAATGCCTAGATGTGTCACACACCATGTAAGTGTGATCAGACCCCCCCAAACCCATTCCATATGCTCCAAAACAGTCCCATTCAGCCACCCACCAAGGACATGAGGAGAGACACGCATCCAGCACTGCCATCTCCCCAGGCCCTATCCTGCATGTGAGTACCTGCAGCAAGGGGGATTTGCCCTGCAAGAAAGCAAGGGCTGAGCTTGGATCCAGTTTGGATTTGCTTCCCAGCCGCCATCCCATGTTTACGGATGTGACCTTGAATGAGCCTAGCAGCACATCACTCCTGTCTCGTTCAAAGGAGGTATTTATTTATTCCCTGCCAATGACATGGGCTGATGGTGCCCTCTGAATTCTAAATAGGGCTCAGCTCTTCTCTGAGAGTCTATGTGGCTCTGCTAGAAAACAGAGAGGAAAAGACCTAAAAAGCTGAGACCTGATTTCTTCATTACTCCCCACATCCGAGGGCTCTGTGCAATTCCTGGATCCCACTAGGTGGGCTCAGTATGGTGCTGGCACTTTACATGTTGGTTTAAGCAAGGAACCTCAGGTCCCCAGCAAGCACCAAGGTTCTGTGCTGGGTACCAGCACGAGGAACTGCTCCAAAGGAGCAGCACCAGAGCTGTAACTACAGAAGGCAAGCAAGCACCAGGCTAGGAGATGGAAAGGGCGCTCAGGTTAGTGTGAGCTCTCCTGTGCTGATGGGACTCGCCCTCCTAGCATCACCCCACTATCACTCCACATCTCCACACATGCCAAGTTTGAAACCAGCTGTCTGCTGAATAAAAGGAGAGAGCAAACCCTCCAGAAACATAGTTCTTCAGGACATAGTGCTCTGAATTTGTCAGTAATCTGCTGGACACTCAGTACCCCCAACTTGTGGCATGCACTGAGGATAGGGAGAGCTAGAAGTAGGATTTGGTTTCCTAAAGGGTGAAACCTTCTCCTCTACACAAACTCTTCTTCAATGAGATCATTAAACAGGTACCCAATGCACAGGGACAGAGGAGGAGCATTGAATTCCAAAACCAGCAATAACCTCAACACTCTTTGTGCTTAAGAGAAAACCAGCTGAGCCTCAAATACAGCAAACTCAAAGGTGCCAAACTCACATTCACAGCAGCAAAGGGCTCTCCCTCTTGTCTGAGCTGCAGATACCCCATTACCTGAGCACAGCAAGCTCCATCCCATCCCATCTGAGCAAGATGAGCCCATGTCAGCAGCGGATCCACGGCAATGAGGCAGGTTTGACATCAGGCTGGAGACACAAGTCACATCCAGGAGCTACCACTACACAGGTCTATGGTGACAAGATAGGTCCAAGTTGGGAAGTCAGCCCATGGGTCCACATCAAAAGGGCCTGTAGCCAGGCAGGGACAAGGTCGAGGCAAAGCTCAAGAAGAGAACAAAGGCCCAGGCCTGGGCTTAAATAGACCTCCCGCCCATGGGCAGAGGGTGTGGAAGGAGACCCCAAGTGAAGCTGGTCAGAGCTATTGAAGCCTATTATTGTCCACAGGACCCTGACACCCATTGCTTTCAAGCCTGGGAGACTTATCTCAATGGGATGAGTGCACCAAGGCAGAAATGTTCTTCCTTGGGCTGTGGGTGTTTGCCTGCATCCTAACAAAATTAAGAGGCCTGAGTAAAGATACAGTACGTCAAGTGGACATTCAACCTTTTAGTCAGATTGAAGCCCTGACAATTGGTCCATGGCAGCTCCCGGGAGTGGCAGAGCCAGATGAGTTTTGATAGCCACAGGACTCTCTCTTTGGGGGTATGAACCAGTTGCAAGAGCCAAGGCTTTGCAGGGTGACAAGGTGTATGGGGAGAGTATCTCTGAGGTAAGGACACGTCTGCCCCATTACCACTATCATGTAACACCATGCTCCCCAACAGGCACCCCAACAGACCCTGCTGCAGCCGCTGCACCACAGGGCTCCTCACATGCTTCTACAGGCAGATCCTTCCTCATGGGAGACAGAAGATGCTCATAAAGTCACCCTTAAACAGAACACATGTATGGTAGATAAATCAATATGTTCAAGCTGCAAAGGAGGAGCCTGACATGTCCAATGCAGCAGATGGAACAGGACCCAGAAATACCTCCAACCGCATGGCACCTCCTAGGATCAGTCCAGGAGGGAATGAGGCTTCTTGGCCAGAGTCTGAACCAATTATCTTCTGGCAAACGTGATGCCCTTCAATTCACCAGAGCTGAGAACAAAAACACCATTTCCACCCCATTCTGTTCTTGTTTGAATATGAGAGGGAGAGCGAGCTGTAGCAGGCAACAGAGCAGAAAGGGATTGAGAGGATGGCACTGCATCCCGATGGGAAAGAGCCAGTGGCCACTGCCCAAGTGAAATTCCAACTTTATGATATAATGGGCTTTTTCTAACCAGTGCTTGCTATTAACTTCGGCACTGGCTTAAACCCCCTGGCCTCAGGCACAAGCAAAGCAGAGCTCATATACTGTAAATGTTAATACTGCTTTAGCACTGTAATAAGCTAAAAGGTGGATGCAAGATCTGGCACATTAATTCCTTTTTTCATCTTTTTAGCACATTTCAGGGTAATATGAATAATAAATATTTGAGCTCATGAAGGTTAACGGATGGATAGCCCTGGAGACTGGGACTCCCAATGTAGGTAGGCAGCAGTTCCCTTCCTCATATCGGTGTCTCCAGCAGCGATCCAGGGAATGGGCCTCCTCCAGAGAAGTCAGAAGTGCTTTGGCAGGAAAAAAGCTGATGCAGAAACTTGTTGCCTGGCATATTTGTTCACACTTCAAATAAGAGCTTTTGGCTTGGCAACTGAATAGAGTGATCCAAGCATCATAAGGCAAAGCTATGGAGAGAGAAGAGCCTCATCCATCCCAGCACAAGCTCTCATTGAACAAGCCAGGTTTGGTCAGCAAAGGGCCCCCAAGATTCAAAGCTGTTCAGGCATGTAATTCCTACTGCAGCTAGGCCTAGATTCATGTGGACTGAGGAGCTCGGTGGTGGAGAATGGTCTAGAGACAGAGGCACTGGATGGATCCAACCCAGACATCTCCATCAGCCCTGAGTCTCCAGGTCTGGCATCGTTCTGCAGGCACTGGGTCTAACTGAAAGGGCTTTTAGTATCTGTCTGTCCTGCTGCATCCATATGATGCCTCGAGGACAGCACCTGCAGATGCTGAGCATGCCAAAGGCTGGGCTATTGAGAGAGCTGGGTGAAAAGCCTTGGAGCTTGCCCATCACCTCTGGGTTATGAAAGCACCACAATATGGACAAGTGTTTGGGAAGAAAGTCACAAAGCTCTGGCATTCAGTCAGGCTCCACCAGAGAGCCCCTGCTCACCCCTGAAGAGAGAAGCAGTCTAGAAGGGATGTGGAACATCTTCTAATCCAGTCTCCCCCTCCACAGCAAGACAGAAGCTTTAGTGTTGCTTTTCTGTGTGGCCCAAGGCTGGTGGACACCAGCACTGTGGGACTCTGGGACACCCAGTGTATGTCCCTTCTCCTGGTAGCTGGTGATAGGATGGGTGAAGGAGGCGTGCTCTGCTCTCATGATGTGTCACTACATGTTGAGGTGCAGGAGGAAGGTCTCAACAGTGCAGCCAACCTGGGGCAGAGACCCAGTCCCCTTCCTGCCTTATGGAGTGCCCCAGGAGCTGCAGGGCTGATGGGACAGAGGTGCTGCATTCCCTCATCCGATGCCTGGTGCTGTCATCCTGACCAGTGCTGCAGGAAACTGGGATAGGCAAGGAACACTGGGCTTGCATCATTCTGGGGGGACACTCAGGAATAGAGGGCAACTGGCAGGAGACACGGGAACGGCAGTCTGGAGAAGCACCGCTTGATGGAGAGGGATGCTCAGCAAAGGGCTGGGTAACATAAACCGAGGGCTGATCACTTCAGGTCACTGGGACCCTCAGGAGGAAGCAGCCATACAGAAACACAGCTGGGGACCGCTGATGCCCAGGATCTTGGATGCCTGGGGGCCACAGCACTCCTCACCAGCCCCATACCCACCTCCATGCGCACACACAGAGATCTGCAACCATCTCTTCCATACCCCAGTTGGTGGGGGGGGAGGATGTGCAGGCACCAACCGCTGTCCGGGGGTGCGTGCCTGGGTGCTATAAAAGGCTCCAGCCCCCGATCCCCATCTTCTCTTTTCACTTGGCTCACCCTTGCGTGACAGCAGAGCCCCCCCTCCTTCCCTGGCAATCCTTGGGGGATATCAAGGGCAAGGAAGAGAAGGGTTACCTGGAGGAAAGGGTTGCTAAGCAACACCTCCCCCGGACCCCCCCCATCAAGCACCGCAAACCCAAAACTCGTTCCAGGCCTGCAACCAGATTAGCATATTAATGAGGCTGTAATTTCCCTGGAATTGTCTGCACGTCTATGCCCGCTCACAGCACACTGGCCCAGGAGTTTGCTATGCAAATAAACTGGTTTTACAGGCTGTGGCTTAATTAACTCATCAAGTTCATCTTCCTAACAAAAAAGGCAGACTAACTGCGGATTAATGGACCTGTGTTTGCTCTTCTCTCTCTCTCCCTCTCACCAGCTCCCCAAGGCAATGCTTCCCTGCGGACCCTTCCATCCCCGGCCGCAGCACTGGGTAGATCCTCCACCCTCGCAAGGAGATAAATCCTGGGAAAAGAGACTGGGGGGGAGGATCTTAACACTGCTTCCAGCAGAGTCGGGGAGGTTTCCTCATCGACTTCAAGGGGAATAAGATGGATCAGGCCTCAAGGATGGTAATTACGCCTTCAGTCGAAGCTGGCAGGTGACCACTTAAGAGAAGGAGGTGGCACATCATGGCACTGTCTCTTTAAAATGGTTGTCTCTGTACAGATCAGGGGTCGGGGATTTTGGGGAGCAGGATTAAGGCACCGTTTCCAGGTGAGCTCTGGCAATCCTGGTCCATCCTTAAGTGTAGGGTCAAAGCAGGCAAGAAGGATGCTCTCCCTCCGGGGTTAATTAGAAAGGCCCTTCTTGCCTACATCCCATGCTCAGTGACATCCTGTCTGGCGAAAACGACCCCTCAAAAAGTAAGTATAAGGATTGACAGAGTCACACTGTAAAGCTGTGACTCTGTAAAGGGGAAGAAAAGGGGAAAATCGTACAGCCCAAATTCTGTGTTCAACAGCAAATCCCTGGACCAGAGCTTCCTTTGAACATTAACATCATTAAGAATTTATTTCCCTTTCCCTCCCTGCTTTTCCTGTTCCCCCCTTCGTTCCTGGGAAAAGGGGAGCAATTTTCCATTTGCTACCCAAATAGCAAGTATTTGGGTTCACATGTCCCACAGTTGCTCACACATCAGTGGGGGTTTGGAGGCATGTGGAGCTGGGCTGAGAGCCCTGAGGCTGCGTGTGAAGTGACTCCAAGTGGAGATGAAATGTCTGAGCTATCTTTTCCCTTTTATTTCTTGCTGCATTGTCAGTTAATTGGAGCTTGACCTCCAGGAAGGTTTTCCACAGCTGGGAAGGTGGCCTAGGATACTGAATTCTGAGCTTAGGAATGGTGGGAATGGTTTCTTTGGCATTCACAGGATGAATCGTGCTGGGCTGATGCACAGAGCCCCAAGCAGCAGAGAGCCCAGCCAGCCAAATAAGCAAGGGGAAACTGAGGAACAGAGCTGCTGAAAGGTGCTCAAGGTGGCCCCATGGCCACCCCTCTTGGGCTCTGGCTTCCAACCCAACAAGCCACAGCAGATCCACTGTTCATCACCCCGTATCAATGCACACCCCTGGGATCTGCACCATGCAATCACCCTTGGTTTGCTGTTGGGGTGGGACAGGGACCAGCTCCAGCAAGGACCACCCAGCTGCTCCATGCACTCAGCTCTGCAGCATCTCCTCAGGACCCCTCAGCAGAGATGCACATCTCTCCTGGGAGAAAGTTTCAGAGCACTCAGATCTCACTCGCTGAAAACCATCCCACTTTCAGCCACCTCGGGATGGACTCAAGTTGAAGCTTTCTTGCTAAAGTTGGTTTAGACTGGAGAAAGTCCTTGAAAAGAATCCAGCTGCACTCAGAAGCTTTTCTGCATTCACAGGGAAATGGACTGGCTGACCTAAAAGGTCTTTTCCATCTCTAATATCTGTGGTTGTCCGATTCATCCCTCTTCTTTGAAAGTGTTTCCTACATGAAACGTCCAGCAGAAGGGTAAAAAGTGATACTAAATAATCTTTTTTCATTTTCTCTCATCATTGTCAAGGATTATGAGAGGTGAGGGATATGTCTGCTATGACATTAGCCAAGCAATGGAACAGAAAAGGCGAACCAGGATTCAGCTTAGCAGCCAAGAAAGAAGCTATTCATGCAAGGTGGGATAGGAGGAGACCTGCCTGGAGACATCCTTTCGAGGAATGCAATAGTTCCTTATTTTCTCAGATCTTGACAAAATACTGAGCTGAAGCTAAAATGAACATCCTGTAAGAGCAAAGGAGGAAGGAACCAAGGAAAGGACCTCACTCTAAATGTTGTTACCAGGAGAGACAAGGAGCCATCATCTGGAGAAGAACAGCAGAGGAAGGCCTGCACAAAGGGATGCTCTTTGGGATCACCGAAGCTAGCTGTGGGTTCAATGTTCCTAACATCCTTCAAGGAATTTCTCTCCCAAGAGCTTGTCCAGTTTCCATTGAGTTTGTGCAGCAAGGAGTTCCATGGTTAACTCTTTGCAAGAAGTATAGATTGTCTTAAATCGTGCCTCTTCTACCTTCACCTGAGGATATGAAAAGGGGGTTGGTTCCATGTTGGTCTTCTACGAGCTGTTTCATGTAGGAATTGCTATCAAAAGCATCATGTAATCTCAGCAAGGAAACAAAAACTCCCGATGTCAGCCAAGACATTCCCTTGGGAATGCTGAAGTGCATCTTTCCATCTTGAAGCATGGGGGAGAACTGGGAGTTACTCCAAACAAGGGCACAGGAGATGTCTATTGGCTTATCCCACCTCAGCTCCCCATCCCAGCCTCAGTCCCACTCCCCCAGTCCATACAGCCACATGGAAGTTGCCCCATCCCTGCAGACTCTGTGTCCACCTCTGTATCCCTCTACTCCCCATATCTAAAGCCCTGGTGGTGAGGCTGTCTCCTCTCCCATGCTTACCTGGTGACTTCAGCTCATAACGTTGCATCAGCCCAAAGCAGCTTATGAAAGACAAACTGAGGATCATCAAATTACACCTTTTTCCCTGTCAAATAATGCCTTCCATTTGTTAATCCTTCCTATCGACATGCTCAGCAGCAAACACAGGGTCATGCTGCTGGAAAAAAGAAGCCCTTTTCAACTAGTTTCTGCTTTAAAAGTTGAGCATGGGGCTGGATGCATGGTCCATCAGGTGGTTTTCAGAAAGGCTGAGGACCCAACATTCAGAGGATGCTTGTGCAGACAGCCCAGCACCGTGCGTGCAGCCACTCATCTGATGGCATTGGGATGGGAAGGCAATGGGGAACAGAGCTGCTATCCCTAAAATGAAGGGGAAATGGGGAAACACCAATGGAACCAACCCCTTTAGGAAGGCAGGCTTTGATTCTGATCCCAGATTTTGCTGGTGATGTAGGGATCAGGGGTGGTTTGAATGATAACTGCCCATCTCCATCAAAGAGGAGGTGTTTATGTGAAGGGTTTTTGTGACCATAACATAGGACTTTCAGCTCTTTTTATTTCATTAATTTAATGGATTTTCATTCTCTTCTTTTCTTTCATTTTCTGGGAGCAAGAGAACCAATTTAACCCAAAATCCATCTCCAGCATCACTCCTTTGCTGCAAAATGCATTTATACAGATTTGCATTTTTTTAAGCTCACAGTCAAAGGATGAGCATTTGAACATCTGAACATTTGAACATTTCCCAGGTACCATTCCTCTCCATAAGAAGTACTAACCCTTTTGCAGCCAACATATTCCAGGACACTGGAATGTTTCTTTTCTCTTATGCAGCCACTACTTCAACAAAAGGGGGAAAACATCATTCTGGTACAGAAGAAGGGAGGGAAGATGGGACCCGAGAGGGCCAAGAGGTAGGAAGTTGGATCTACACGAGCTGAAATTACAGATTTACCTTTTATGATTAATGAAGAGAGTGATAAAAGGAGGGAACAGATTTAAAAGAAGGAGACATCAACTTCTCCATCACTGAGCTGGTGCCTTTCACAGGGGAAGCTGCTGCTTATCCACAAGTGATGGGGCTGGATGCAGAAATTACCAGGCTCATGCTCCATGGGAGGTCAGACTCCATGATCACCAGGGTCCCTTCTGGCCCTAAAATCTATGAATCTATTGATGCTCCGAGGCTTAAAAAGCAGCAGCTGCTCCTATGCAGCACCTAGTTCTCATAAGCATTTGGAATAATGGATCCATATTGTGCCAATGCATACTAATGTTAATATACATTTGCAGCATACAATGTGATGGCTTTGGAGACACCGAGGTGTCAGATTGAATCAGTGTCAGTGACACCCCGTACCAGGACTTCATGGCAGGTCCCTGTTGGCTTCTCCAGTGGGAAGCTTTCCCTTCTTTGAAATGATTGTGTTTATCCCTTACGTTTCTGGAGAGGAAAAAAAAAGAGAAAGAAAGAAAGGAATTGTAGCAGGCTCACCATAGGACTGGTGCCTGCAGTTCACAGCCTGGTTTTCACCACCTTAGAGGTGTGGATGTGAAGGAAAACAAAGAACAATTCTGCATGAGAAGTGACTGAAGAGTTCAGAGGTGCAGCCTTCTGCTCTCTCTGTTCATCTCTTACGCATCAGTGCAAAGAAATGAAGAGCCAGGGCCAGGGGCTGCCCCCAGCTCTGTGCATGCGGTCCCTGCTGAAGTCCGTGGAAGTTCCACAAAGCATTTGAGAGCCAAATACCTGAGCCTGCCACTGCCCCATTGAATCCCCACCCCGGCTTTTGAACGCAGAATCAGACTGAGATTCTGCAAAGAGAAAACGACCTCTTCAGTTGCTGCCCTGTGATGGGATTGAGGGGGGCACAGGAGGGACACGCTGCTCCCTCTGCACCCACAGCCATGCACGTGAGCACACATGGGTGTGCAAGTGGGTAGAAGCACTCCAGGCTATGTGAGCAGGACGTGGGCTGTCAGGGGAAGGTTTGCACCCCAAGCTTGATCTGCATGGTTTTGGGGAGAGGGGGATATGTGTGCAGACACGTGCAGTACCTTCACACTTACATATACACATGCAGACACCTCGCCTTTTCGTAATAAGCAAGCCCACATCAGGCTTGCCTGAATTCCCTGAGAATTCACTGACATGAGCCCAAGTAAGAAGCTGCCCAAAATACGCAATCACAGACTCACAGAATGGTTTGGGGTGGAAGGGACCTTAAAGCTCATCCAGTTCCAACCCTCTGCCACAAGCAGCAACACCTTCCACTAGAGCAGGTTGCTCCAAGCCCCATCCAACCTGGCCTTGAACACTGCCCAGTCAGCCCCAGTGCTGGAGACAAGGGGGCTCTGTCACCACCCAGGCACTGCAAGGGTTAAAGCCATCCCCACATACAGGGTGCTCCCGGACTCACCTGCAGCAAGGCCTGGATGGATGGAGGTCTCTTTGGGAGTGCTGCTGCCCTGAGGAACATCTTCAAGGCTGGATCCCACATGCTGGCTGAGGTGAGGAGCCCTTCCAAGGCTGGCCCTTGTCCATCCCCACCTCCAGCTGTGAGGAGTGGCTTCCAGTGTGAAAGCTAAAGCTATGCTCCCCCATGATGGTTTTTGCCCTGCTCCAAAAGCAACAACAGCAGCAAAAGCATTTAAAGAATAATGGAAAGAAACCAGCAGCCCACAGGGACCTGGCTCCCCTTTAAGCCCTCTGCCATACTTCACAATCCCACATGGCATCCTGCTGCCAGGTCTTCTCTCTGCACCTTGGGAAGCCCCAGATACCCAGGTACTGATAGGAGATCCCTTGACCAGAGCAGGTGGGGCTGGTTTTTTGGTCCTGAATGTGGTTAAGATTAGAGGCAGGTTGTGCATTTCTAGTGAGAATCTGTCAGCAGAAGCAAGTCCGGATGGAGGAGGAGAGGCAGAAGAAAGAAAGCAGCATGTCTGTGTGCCCGGGGGACAGTAACAGCCCAGGAGCCTCACTGCACATTGGGCAGCTGCTGAGGTTAGGGACACCCCAGGCGCAGTCTCCCTCCTCCTTGAGGCAATGGAGAAGTTTCCCCTCCTCTGCCCAGTGTAAGGTGCCCCTGGCTTCTCACCCAGATTGTGAAATGGGCATTGGAGCCCACTCAGCCCCACTCATGGTCCTAAGGCCATCTCAGGAAGGTCTCTCTCCTGTGGCCTACAGAGAGAGGGAAACCTCATCTCCTGGTGCAAAAAGATGGGGCTGGGGGACAGTGTCAGTTCCCACAGAGCCTGGGTATATGAGGAAGGCAGAGCTGCCGAGATGGGTGTTGTGAGGGCTGATTTTGTGCGTGCAAGTGTGTGTTAAGGTGGCATGTAACCTGCCCAAGGGGTGGGTTTGTGAGCGGGGGATGCAGAAGGGAAGAAGGCTTAGGTGTGTGCAGGGAAGCGTGTGCATGAGCGGGGTACGTGCGCATACATGGACACACATGAAGGAACGCGAGGGACCGTGCAGGCCGGATGGTGGGCTCGGGGAAGATGCGTGAGTGTGTGCAGGAGAGGACGAGGCAGACAAAGAGCCGCACAGGCGGGCAGGGGCAGACCCCGGCCTTCACCGCAGAGTCGGGGCTGGGGTAGGCAGGTGAGCTCTGCCGGAGGCTCCAGGCAGAGCGGCTCCGGGGGGCCATGGGGGTGTTTGTGCAGGAGGGACGTGTCCGAGCATCACCTCCCCGTGAACTCGGGCTTTGCCACTTGGTTTTCTGGCCGCCTGGGTCCCCCCCCCTCACCCGTGGAGCGTCCCTCCCACTCCTGCACTACTTGGGGTCTCGGTTCTAATCGTAGTTGCCGTAAGAGTGAAAACCCCGCGGAGCCCCCGTCGGTGCCGACCCGAGGCAGAGCCGCTGTCCCCGTCGGGGTTGAGCAGGTCACATCTGCCCGGCACCGGGGGGGCGGTCCGGTGAGCCTCTGCTTGCAGTAACGCCTTGCTCGGGAAATTCCGGTCTCGCTGGCAAAGGTGGCTTCCTGAGGGAGGAGAGAAACGGGAAAGGAGAGAAAAGCAGAGAGAGACAGAGAGATCGGGGCTGGATGTGCGTGAAATGAGAGGGGGGAACGAAAAACAGCTCTGGGAGGGGGGAGAGGGAAGGAGAGGGAGACAGAGAGAGGAAAACGGGATAGGGGGAGGGAAAGAGAAAGAGAGAAAGAAGGAGAGGGGGGAGAGAGAAAGAGAACGTGAGAAGGGGAGAGATTTGAGAGTCAAAAAAGAAAAGGAGAAAAAACTAAAAGGAGAGAAACAGGGAAAAAAGAAACTAAAAAAAAAACCCTAAAAATAAATAAAAAGACGAAAAAAGGGAAAGCAGAAGGAAAATAAAATCGAATAAGGAGAAAAACGGTTCAAAAAAAAGCAAAACCGGGAAAACAGAAAAAGAAAAAGGGTTTAAAAAAGAAAAAAACAACGGGAAATAAGGAGGTGAACGAAAAAAAATCAAATTGAAAAGAAAGAAAATAAGAAAATAACAGGAGGAAAGCAGAGCGGGGAAGAGAGAGCGAGGGGGAAGGAAGGCAATGCAGCAGGAGGGGAGGGCGGACGGCGGCCGTGCCCGGCGCCCGCGGGGCCAGGAGGGAGCAGACGGGCCCGCGCGGTTCAGGACCCTGGAGAGCTCCGCGTCCCCGGGCGCGGGGCTGACACGGGGGGGACCGGAGGGGACAGCGGCTGACACGAAGGGACCCCCGCTTCCGGGGCCAGGCAGGGTGTGGGGCGGCCCGGCACGGCTCGGGGCCGCTATCCCAGCTGGGTTCCTCCATTCCGGGGCTCAGCCCAGCGGGATCCGTCCCGGAGAGGGGCTCCGAGCCCATCTGGGATGTGGGAGAGGGACAGCGGTGGCCCTGCTCGGCAAATCGCCCCCCCCCCCCATTCACTGGAGGTGCCCCCACAGCCCCTCCTGTCCCCATCTGCAAGCGTGGCTTTGGGGATCTCTCAGCCCACCCCTGTGTGTGTCCCCCGTCGAGTCACCCACGGGGCCCGTTAGCAGGAGGGTAGGAGAGCTGTAACCCGGCCCTCTCATCCCGCCCGCAGGCGCGGACCCTCTGCTCCCCCCTCCCTATTTCCCACGATAAATATAAGGGACGGGGGAAGGATCCAGGGGGCACAGCCCTGCAGGGACACCCAGAGACCCGCCAGCTTTGGGGGTCCCCTGGGGTAAAACCCCCGGCAGCGCTCGTTTCAGCCCCAACCCCCGACGGGAGCACCGAGCCGAGCTCCGTTTCCCTCTGCAGCTTGCAGACACCCCCAGCTTCAGACCTGACCCCCCCATTTCCATCCCATCCCCATCCCCCCCGCTCAGGGGGTTTCGTCCCCGCCAGCGCGGACTCCCCACGCACCGGCTCTCTCCGTCCCGCCGCTGCTATGCGGAGCTCCGCGGTTGCCGCCGGCTTTTCTCATGCAGATTCCCTCTTTCACACCTCCCAAACAAAAGCAAACGGGGGCATCGCCTCGCCGTGTCAACACACACGCTCATTAGCGGCAAGGCGGCGGGGGGAGCGGGTGGGAACGGCTCGAGCAGCCCCTCCGGGGGGGCGGGCGCTTCGGCGGGAGGCTGGAGCGGGCCGGGGATCACCCGGGGAAATTTGGAGAGAGTTCTTTACCGCAGACCCCCCCCATCTCCAGTCAATAAGTTCCTAAGCTTTGGGTTTGTCTGCCTCTTGTTCGTTTATCGCAAACACACGCTGCTCACAGACGGGCTTCGCCCACCCGCGATTCGGCACAGCGGCGAGCGGCAGCCACGGGGCCCTCAGGCCGGGATGGGATGCACGGGGCCAAGTTAGCCCTAGGAAACCCTTGGGGCAAGGAGAACGGAGCTCGGGATGGGGCTGGAGAGAGGAGGGGGGGGGGGGCGCAATTAAAGCTTCGCCAATTACCGCTGTCCAAGGGAAAAAAAAGGAACTGATTGAAACGGCTGTGAGGGAACTGCTGGGAAACCTCGATCGGGAGCAGGGCGAGGGCAGCAACCGGGGGTTATTCGGTCTGGTTTGTGGGGCTCTTTCCCCCGTATTTCGGGTCTGGTTTTCCCCTTTCCGCTGCTTCTCCCGGGGCTTCGCCCCGCCGCCGACACCAGCAGCGCCTTTCGTTTGGTACGGTTTCTTCCTCCGAACCCCCGGGTTGGAGCTCGGGGAGCAGGAAACCATGAATTCGTTTAAAACAATAAAAGCAGGATAAATAAAACCACCTTTCCCCTTACTCTTCGTTTGCTTTGGGGTCGCGGTTGCGGGTTGGGGGGGGGTGGGTTGGTTGCTTTCTTTTTAACCCACCCGCATTTACAGAAACACCCACGGGGAGCAAAGAGCTGCCGCTGGGCACCCCCATTCCCCAGCACCCGGGATGCGGGGGGACGCTCCAGAACCCCTTCATCGGGGCCCCGTATTGCGAGAGATGGAGAGGAGAAGGTGCGGGGAGCCCTGGGGGAGCTGCTTGGGGCTCCGCGGCGCGTCGTGCCGCATTGTTTGCTGCGGGTGAACCCGCGCACAAACACACACACACAGTCACACGCACCTCGCCCCCCTTTTCTCCCCCCAATAATAAGGAAATTTCCATGTCCCAGCTGCCTTCCCCTTTTAACCTTGGTATTAATTTAGGACGGATCTTTTTAAACGGCACTATAATGCATGCAGACGCTGCTGGGGGTTTATCTCTTTTTCTCCTTCTTCTCTCTCTCTTCTTTTTTTTTTTTTTTTTTTTTTGTACCGTGGGTTATATTTACACCCAAAACAAAATAATTACACTTTTGTTGGCGAGAGAAAGCTGGTGATTAGGCTGCGGCTCTTTGCAGCAAACCCTTTCTCAGTGGTACACCAGGACAATTTTTCACGGCTGGGTGAAATCAGACGCGGGAGGTAATGAATCCTGTGAGCTATTTAAATTTACAATTTGTAACGCAGTCACTCAGAAACGCCTATGGCCCGGCTAGGAGATGCTTGCTGGGTTTGTTTAATGTTAAAACCTGCACCGTCCCCCCTCTCCTACCAGGGGAAAGGAGGGGGACGCGGGGAGAAGATGCCCCGTCCTTCCCCAAACGCGCTCCCGCTGGCAGCAGCCCTGCCGAAGAGCGCGGAGCGGTGCGGAACCGCCGCCTCCCACCGCTCCCAGCCTCGGCTCCCTCAGGCCGGGCAAAGCCGCGGAGCTCGGTCCCGCTCCGCGCTCCTCCGCGTTTCCTCCGCGCTTCCCGGCGTGACCGCTGCCTATAACCAAAAAGAGTTGGAAATATCAACCCAAGTCGCTGGCGGAGCATCCTAACAGATAGATAATTAATTACAAAACACAGGGGGAATATGCAAACCGCGTATTACAAATTCTACAGGGCTTAACTGATTGGAAACAGATTATTATCTTGTTTGTCTTTTGTCTGTTTCACTTATCCCTCTGCCGTCTGCTGGGTTGTAAGTTGATACACTTTATTCTTGAAAAGGGGCTTTTTTCTCTTTTTGTTAATACATAAATTCCATCAACATCTCTCATAAGCGACGCTGCTTCTCCGTGCGTTACCCTGTTAAAACACAATAGGTTTATTAGTTACATATAGGCGGATATGATGAGACTGGTATCACAGAGAACGTGGCTGATGGGCTCGGGGGGGGGGGGGGGGGGTTGGGGGCTGTGGGCTTTTTCTCCCTCCTCGGCTTTATTTGTTCTTTTACTTTCAAACGAAAAAGGGCGTTGAGCGCAGTAGCTGGAAGCGGGACCCCCCCGGCATCTCCTCCCCAGTCCTCTCCCTTGTGGTGCGGGAGGGGGGGGGTCTGTCTGTACCGATGAGGAAGGCACCAGCCGGTAGCAAGAGCCGTGAGGGTATGCGTGGGGACAAGAACCGCATCCGCACATGACCCATGCCGTTATCCACAGGGAGCCCGTTACGGCGCTGCTCTGCACGGTGCTCCCGGCCCAGCCGTCGGGGCTGCGGTTCTCCGCGGGAATGAAAGACAGACAGCGGTTGCGAGCGGGGCCACGCCGCCGGACCGGCCGGGACCTCCCCCACACCCCCCCCGCCGGTGATACCGGACCCCCTCGGAGCCTTTCCCGAAACCCCGGGGTCCGCAGCGCGTAGGGTCCCGCTCCGCGGCCACAGAATCCCCCGAACATTTGCCCCTCAAACTTGGGCAGAGCCGCGGCTTGAGCGGGGCCGCGATCGGCCGCCGGTCCGGTTCGTCTGCCTCCCTTCGCCGCTCCTGCTCGTTTCTTCCCGTTTTAATGCGTTTGCCGCCTGGTTTATTTCTTTCCTTCTCTCTTCCCTTTCTTTTCTTTTTCCTCTGCCTTTGTTTCCTTTCCTTTCCCTCCTCTTCCTCTCTCCCTCTCTCCGACGCTTTTCCTTCGCGCTTTGATTTTTCGTTTCCTTTCTTATCCGTTCTCGCCGTCATTTCCTTCTATTTATTTTCCCTTTCATTTTTCCTCTTCCTTCTTTTTATTTCCAAATTTCCTCCTTCTCTCTTACCTTCTTCATTTCCATTTATTTGTTCTTTTCTTCATTTATCTCTTTTTTCGTACCTTCTTTTTCCTCTCTCTTATTGTTTCTTCATTTCCAGTCCGTTTTTCCTTCCGTCTCCGCTTCTTTCCTTTCCTTCCTTTTCTTTATTTTTTTCATTTTTGTTCATTTGGTTTTCTTCATTCTCATTTTCTCTCTTTTTCTTTCTCCTTTTATTTTTATTTTTAAATTATTATTTTTGGCCACGTTTTCTCCCTCTCTTTCTCTATTCTTCTCTCCTTATTTCCCTTTCCTTTCTATATTCCTGACCCCCACCCTCTTCTCTCTGCATTTTCATATTTCGATTCTCGCTCTTTCCACACACCCCCTACCCGAGGGCACACACAAAACCTCCACCACTTCTCCGTCGATCTCCTTTCATCGCGGCGGGCGGATTTTCTTCTTTCTCCTCTTCTTTTTGGCGCTCCCGGACACGTTTCCGCGGGATGCTCCTCGGCTGCCGGGCCGGAGCGGGGGAAAACAACACATACAATTAGAGATTTAGCTATTTCGGCAGGAGAAAAGGACGGGGGAGGGTCGGCCTTCACCTGCCCCGCCGCTTTCCTCCTCCTCTTCCCCGCGACCCCCAGGGCAACCCCATTTCCTCCCCGAGCCCCGGGGAACCAGGGGGAGAAGCGGCCGCGCTGCTCTGGGAGAACCCCCATAACCCTCTTCCGCAGCCCCCCAGAACCGCTGTGCCGGCTCCAGTTCTTCTCTCCGTCCCCTCCGGCACCGCAGCTCCGCCGCACCTGGAATTAAGGAGAAACAACGGTGTCGAAGGCGCTGCGCCCCCCCCACCCCCCACCCCGGGGGTCGACAGAGACTTAGGCGGAGTGTAGAAAGCCCATGGGACAAAGGCCGAAGGGGGCGGTTGGGGGGGGGGGGGCTCATACCTCCGCGCTGCGCACAGCCGGGTCAACTTTTCATCCTGCCATGCTGCGCGAAGTAGCCACCTCCCCCCCAAAAAAATCCACCCTCCTCCCCCTTTTTCCCCGCTTGTTGCTTTTCCAAAACCAACCCTAAAATTAAATCAAAGTAAAAGACTAAATCAAGCCCCAAACCTGAGGCTGCTCTGCCCCGGGACCCCCTAAATCCCCCTTTTAAAGGAAAAGAAGCAAAGGAAAAGGGTTTTTTTGGGGGGAAGCGTGGTTCGCGGGGGGCCCCCCCGGCCCAGCCAGGTGCGTACTCACTTGCCGGCCCAGGTACAACCACCCTCAACAATAGAGGCGCGTTGTTTTTTTCCCTCTGTGCCAAGCACAAGGCTGGAGCCAATTTAGATATGCTATAAATTAAGAGGTTGCCATGGCGACCGCTCTCCCATTGGCGGCGGCAGGGGCGACGCGGACCCCGACGTCACCGAATCTGAATAAGGATGCGCGAATTACTAAGGCGGGGGACAAAGCTGGCGATGGGGACAGCATGAGAGTGGCGGCGGCGGAGCTCAGCGAGGCACCGGGGCTGCCGGCTGCAGGGGGGGGGTTCATGCACCCCTCCCGCCGCGCCCGCTGCCGCAGAGCCCGCCACCAGCGCGGCCGCCGCTCCGCCGGCTCCCGGGACGCTCCGGAAGGACCGAGGGGGGGGGTTGGGTTGGGGGGTTTATTCTAATTATTATTATTACTATTATTATTATTATTTTTTCTCGGGGGCGATTTGGAAATTCCCCCCCCCCCCTTTTTTTTTTTTTTTTTTTTTTTTTTTTTTTTTTTTTGTTTTTGCTTTTTTTTTTTTTGTTTTTTTTTTTTTTGTTTTTGTTTTTTTTAACGTTGACCTGAAATAAACAATTTTTTTTTTTCTGCCAGGGGAGTATCTTGATGATTACCAAAAATGTCAGTTGTGTGAAGCATCCTGTCAGAAGTGCATTGGACCCAAGCCAGACAACTGCATCAGCTGCCCACTCACAAGGTAATTGTCTCCCAGCACAGTGTAGGACAAAGACCCGGCATCATCATCTGGAGAAATGGCTGTACGGTCTTTAGCACTAGCTTGCAGTCAACTGAAGAAGCAAGAAATGCTTAGGGCAAAGCAAGGTAAGGTGAGTGAGAAAACAAATGCAATGTGGACAAGGTAGTTTGCTATATGTGCAGCTGACATTTAGCCAGATGATTCCCACAGATACAGAAAGATTTCTTTTAATACATAGAATAGTCTTTCTTTCATTGTCATCCTCTCAAAATCATGATAGCTAGAACCACAACAGTGACATATTTAACAGCAAGAGTCTAGGGCATCTGCAGTTGTACACAGGCATAGAGTTTGGTACAAGGCATGGATATGGACACTGAGGCTAGCAGTAACCTAATTCAGAAGATATCCATAGCACCTAAGCCTTGCTCCCTAACAAAGGAGGTTTAAATTAGGCTGATTTTTCTAACCTGCCATAAGATATGACCAGAAATAAAAAGAAGTTTTTCGGCAGGACTCTTCAGAGCAGAGGCTTATGTTTAGGTCAACTCACACCTAATCCAGGAGTTTGCTGATTTTAAACTCACGTCCTACCAATCATCTTTATTCTCACACTGACAGCTCTGGTTTTCTTGCACTGGGTTTCATTGTAGCCAGCTGACATTTACCTCAGTATGAAATCAGAATCAGACCCTGTAAGGCATAGAAAAAAAATCCCCACCCAATCCTGCAATTTACCCTGCAGATATCTATGGCATGACTACACAAATGAAAGACACACCAGGACCAATGGAGTCCAAAACAGTTAATCACTAAGCAATCATCATTTAATTAAGGTGTATTGTGTCAGAAATGGCATTAGCACAGGAAATCTGGACAAATTTTTGGGCTGCGGACTGGATTTCTGTGATTCACAACTGCATTTAAATCAGATTGTCTGTATTTCCTTGCAACCTATTTTGTGAGCCTTACACAGAGATATTTGCAAAACAAAGACGGTAAAGAACAGCATCATCAGGCAAAATCGCCTAGGTGTTTGCAGCAGTGAGGTCTCTGACTGTTTGGAAGGGTGATGTTGTCTCTCCCATAACAAATTCTCTGACAGTTTTCAGTTTTGGTGTCTAAGGTTTATAAAAGCTTTCTGTGCTCCTTTGCACATTATGAAAGCTGTTAGAAAAAGTCATATTAGCATGGCCAGTAGTAAAAGAAATAATAATAAAGAAAAATCTCATCCAGAGGCAAAAGAGTAAAGCCTTCCAATGCACATGATTCATTATGTAATAGACCTATTTAATTGAAACAGAAACCTAAATCCTGTTGCTCTTGAGAGCTTCAGGTGGTGTCTGGATTAAACAGAGTGGCCAATAGATAATACAAATCACAGTGCTGCTTTCCTACAGGGGTGTGCCTTTCCTCTTTGAAAAGGATGAAAAGACATGGGGGGAGGAATTACTGAAAATAAAGTGAAAATGAAAACACTGAACAATCCCTGTTCTTTGTGAAAACTCAGCAGTAGATGTCACCTTATTTCTTTTCAAAATCACTGTCACACCATCCTCTTGGCAATGCAGAATGCAGTTTCCTGTTTTTAAAAATATACAGAATTGTGGTATTTCGTATTTAGTATGTAGCAATTTTACTACAATTAGAATTTGTAGTATTTTGTCCAAACTGATTTTCACAGAATTCCTCATCCATCCGTTTACTGTATGTTTATGCTGCAAAGGTTAGCGACAAGTTCTGAACTTCTGGAGACTTCCATTAGCAGCTATATATAAAAAAAAAAAGAACAGAGAAAAAAAGTACTTTTCACCAGTGTGAGCTGTTTGCAAGGACGGCTACCATTACAGACAGAACAGCTAGTAGAACACAGTAATATTTGCGTGTCATATAAGTATAGCCCTGCTACCTTCAGTACTTCGGTCACGTTGTCCCATTTTCACAGGAACCAACCTGCATAGGTTGCAAGTTGGTTTCTGTGATATCAGAAAATCTTACTGAATTCTTACTGTCAGACTCCAGAGCAAAGACATATCTTTGCTGAGTACTTTGTATACACATAAAAGCTTCTCCTTGATTCCCTTCAGCAGCCTGCCATGAGCCTCACAATTCTTCTCAATCAGTTCCTAAGTTTTCTTTGTTAAATGTACTTCAGGAAGGCTCTTCACATGATGGCCTATTCTTCTGTTTTCACATTTCATATAAGGCTAGACTTTTCCAATCATGGCAAATTTTAAATAGTTTCAAAGAATATTTGACAAAACTCATTTTAAACTTTGCACATATTTTTCTCCTCTTCTTTCAGAATAAATCTAATGAAGACCATAGCAATTCCAATTTATGAAGGCATATTGCAGGCATTTTCTAGTGCCGTTGCCTGTCTCCAAGGAAGCATACACTATCTTGCTGTTACAGAAAACCTACTGTTCTCCCAGTGTACAAATAGATTGATAGTCTCAGAATCTGCACTAAGATCATGAATGGTGCTCAGCTTCTCTAAAAATTGACTTCCAAGTCCTCAGATACCATACTGGTCAAAATAGTTAAACATGGAAGAAAATATACTCCAATCCTAGGCGACTTGTTTTATATTCTTTTAACAGTCATGTCTTCAGTGATGCTTTTCTAATTTTCTTCCGAACACATTAAAACCCACAGCCATTAAGTAGCAGTGAAAAACTGACCAGAAATTTTCTTCAGACAAAAGGATTCTGTGCAAATATTTCATTGCCTAGTAAAAAGAGAACATCTAGCAACAAAACCCCTAAGTATTTGCAGAAATGGTAGTCTAAATAATACAGCTCCTAAAGGCCAAGATTCTGATAGATGTTTGACTTCATGGACAAAGTCATTTTACTGAAGCTATAGCACCTTTCACAGGAAACCTTTAAAGTAAAAAAACTTCAACAGACAAATCATTCTTTCACAAAGACTCTTCCTTCTGACATAAGTGATGACAGCAGTGATTATGGTAGATGGACATTTAGGTACACCATGAAAAGATGATTTTTTCTCTGAAAAATCTAATTTCTGAAGTCTAAGATCCAGGTTCAAAATATGGTTGACTTTATGCTGAATAAATACTATAAATAATATCAGGAAAATGAAAGAGTAAAGCTCAAAGACTTATGAATAAAGTGAAGGTAAAATGTCTTGGCTTTCTTGTTAATTTCTATTAAACTTGAAGAACAAAAAGTTGCTAAATTTGTAATTATGCCTCTCTGCCTCAAAAGAGTCTTTGATGATGGTCGCTGCATTATGCAATGCCCCAGAGGAAAGTTTGAATTCAAAAGACAATGTCATTTGTGCCATCATACCTGCCTGGACTGCAGTGGAAGTGAACCTAACAAATGCACCACTTGTGGAACAGGTAAGAAAGATTTCCTCGTGCAGCCTTTTCCCCTTGCTTGGCCTCCAAGTTCCATTTTCCCCATTCTCTCACAGTTGTTAGAGCCAATAATAAAAATAGTGCCTTTGCTACTGATCTGCATCATAATCTTGTTTTAACCCTGAAGGGATTTGGAACTCCATTCGTCTTTTTAAAAGTATAAGAAAACACAACTCTGCATTGTCCTTGCATTTTTATGCATTTCCCTTGGTATATTTTCAATAAGGAGCTGTGTTAACAGAAACAGAAAGTGTAGCATGGGGAAAAAAAGGACAGAAAGCCTGCATAGGCTGCCCCTGGAAAACAAAGCTCCATACCTGCCTCCCTCAGCCTCTACATATTATGTCCTACACTGAAACACACAAGCAAGCAGGGCGCATTCCAAAGTGCCTGGGGAAGGTGAGGAAACAAGCCACCACAGGCTGCTGTGTCCTTTCAGCTGGAGAAATGGGGTATGCAAAGAGAAGCTTACCACTGACACACATAAAAACTCATACTTTTTGACGCATTTTTATAGAGCCCAGGTTGAGAGAGAGGGAAATACCGTTAAATTTCTGGTTGTTCAGAAAAGTAACTCTTCTCCTCTTGAACTTCCATTTTAAAAATTATTCCCTCTTGCCTCTGTAACATCTGACGAATGAAGAACTTGAAGGTATTACATACAAGTATGTGTAGCTTGCCTGAATTGCCACAGGAAATGAGTAGTTAAGGTTTATCTTTCAATTCACTTAATAAAGAGGAATTTTGGTGAGCTTTTCATTTGAAATCACAACGATCCACAGCCTTTTTCGTTTCAGCTACCTTCATTTCAGTCCTAGTTATTAATGGCTCAAGCTTTATTTTGCAATAAGTGTCTAGGTTACAAGAAAACACTAATATAGGTGGCATCAATTTGATGATGAGATTGACGTTCTCACTTTTAGAAATATGACTCAGTAGATAAAAGTTTCAAATGGTTCTTCAAGTCCAGCATGCGGGAAAAGTTGGTGTAATTGTTTCCCAAGTCTCTCCATATACTGGATAGCAATAGACATTTCTGCCTTTCTGTATGTCAGGAAATGAAGTCACTGATGAGAGTCACACCCTGAGGAAGCTAGAAAAGAGCATTGTAAGGATTTTCACATGAAAATTAAAACAAAGTCTGACTACTTCTGCTATGACACAGCAATTATTCCTTATTATAGGTGCTTCTCTGTTATATTATAGCTGTTTCAAAAACAAGTTTTCATAAACAAATTCTTGCTCTTTAGGTAAAGCAATCAAACACACTTAGCACATTAATGTATGTCATTTATGCTATGGGGTAACCTGTTAGAAAACTTCTCATGTTGCAGCATATGGCATGTGGAGTCATAGATGTTTTCACAGGTTTCATTCAGAAGGATTTGAAGAAGAGAACCCTCAGTTTTCCATGCACTAGAGAATGCTAATTCTCTGATAGCATTTGCATGACACGCATTTGCTGTTCATATTCAAATCTAAATGATTCCAGAGTCTAGCTGTAACTAGGATGAAAGTTACAGATTAATCTACTATGGAAACAGGCTCATCCTTTCCACAGGTGAAGTGGACAGCTTTGCTTTCTAAATGGAAATTCTACATGGGCATATACAATAAAATGTATCTGCTGCAAGGGAACTCAGTAATGGAAAACTCTTAATCCTTATTTTTTTTAGATTGATGGATGTAAACAGTAATTATACACTAGCATATCATCTTTATATGTCATATATCTCCAGGAATGAGGAAGGTTTGAAGTCCTGAATCTTTTATATATTTTAGCTCATCTGGTGTAAATCTGTGCAAATCTACCAGTGACCGATATCAATTCTCGTCAGCTGCGTCACTGTAGATTCATTAAGATGATTCTTATGCCAATTTTCCTCTGTTGCTGACAACTTTTTCCTATTTGTTTGCCACACAGATAGAAGAGGGATCGAACGTTTCTTATATCACGGGGAGTGCAGAGAGAGCTGTCCTCTAGGTCACTACCATTCAGAGCATATCTGCATGGCTTGCTTTAGCCACTGTGAGGTATGCCTGAACTCCAGCCACTGCAAAAGATGCTTCAGAGGCTACTACCTTACTCAAAATACATGTCAGAAGCATAGGTGTAGGGAAGGTAAGCATCCTTCAGTAGGAGTTTACAAATACTCTGTTTAATTTGTTTCAGAAATCTGTTTAAGCATCTTGGTTCCTTTTTTGTAATATACAATCACACCTGATCCAGAGGTCCTCAAATTCCAGCTCTGATTCTCTTCTAATACCATGTTAATATAGAATAGGAATATTTTCTACAAATTGAGTGGGATTACACAAGAACAAATGGGAAAAGAAATTGCTGTGAATCTTTCTCCTTTTTGGATTTGGATAAAGCTTATTTCCAGGAACCTTGCTAAGTGCTTCCAAGTGTTGGGCTTCTATTACCTAGAATAAACTCAAACTGTTGATTTGTAAAACACAGGTGAGGTGGAAGATCCTGACTCTGAAGATTGCATACCTTGTTCAGATGGATGCCAGAAATGCAAATCAGGTAAATATTCCCTTTATGAGCCTTTATTTTTGTATCTAATGCAGGGAAAAACTATTCCTCCTTCCTCTCTGGTCATGAGTATATATTTATGCTGCTGAGCCATTAGTCATTCCTGCATTCTCTCACTAAGCAAACTGTATTTTTTCACAGCATATGGATTTTTTAATACTACTTCTAAACTCTATCTCCAGGATAATTGCGAATATTTTTTTTTATTAATTTATCTATTAATCTTTGTTGTACTTTTTTTCCTGCTCTAATGTCACAGTCAGGATGAGAGATTTATTGCCTTTCCGAAGCTATTATCAGATGCAGAGCTTTATCATAGATGTTCATTTTGTTCAGGCCTGATAATAGATCACTAGCCCATGCTTTTTTTAACAAAAAAAAACATTTTCTTTTAGGAAATAGACATATGGAAAGATCTTAAATTTCACTCAAGAGCAAGTCATCACAGTAACAATGCAACCGCCTTATAAGGAACACTAAAACATTGACTCACTTTTTCATATGGGATTGAAAAAGAAAAAAATTTTCCTCAACATAATATGATGTTGACAGAAAGTTTGTTGTCTTCAAACAAATGTCATTTAACTTGCAGAATTTGATTGATTCTGTATCACAACAGCCCACCTTGATAGAGGATTACAAAACACATTGCAGTTCATCATTTGCTTTGTATTTACATCCAGAAAATTTTATTTCCTCTGGCTATGTGGACAGAAGTACAAGCACCTCAGGACTGACAGGTACTCATTCTGAGGGTGACCCATCAGAAAGGCAGGCTTCACTTATGACCCCTTAGACAAATTTCATCTTAAGAAAGCACAGGGTACCTAATAAATCTAAGCTTCACATTTTTTGCAGCAAATCTAGAGCAGGTCACTGATCTACAGATAGTTATCTGGAAGTACTCCTTGTTAAAAGAAAGGAACAAATTTAGCTTGCGCTATTTCAGAAACATTTTTTAAAGTTCAAAACTTAGAGACTACCAGGACTATACACCCCCACTCTGAATTCAGACAGGATTTCCACAGACAGAAGAGTTCACACTGGGCCCCCTGATTTCTCCTAGTTGCTCCACTTGGGGCTTGACGTAACAGGCACTAATGCCAGTACACAGAGACTGAATGTTGCTATACATCCAGAGGAGAGTGAATAGTGGGAACTCAAGTCAAAGAAAACTATGAAAGTACCTCATGAGAAAAAGATCAATAAATAAACAAAAAATTTATTCCTATCACTCATCACAAGCATTTTGATATTCTTTCTGCTTTTGTGTCAACACTTTTTCTTGGGAAAAAAGACATAAATGCTCACACATACATAGGATTTTCATCCTATACTACTTTCGCCCAGTCATCCTATCTAATACACCATATCATAAACCACCCTATGACCCTGGTGACCAGCCATTCTACATGAATGCAGTCAAGCCTAATGCTTTTCTCTATGGCTGTACCTGGAGCTTTCAATACTGCTGAAGAAGCACTGGAGATACCAATTTTTAACAATTGCAACTATACTGTGATCTTTTTTTATATGGCATGGTACCTAGAGTCATGCCAGCTGTCTGCTTGCTTGTAGGGAGTAAAAAGAAGGAAAGCTAAGGGAGAGAATGTATTTCAGTACCAATTTTTATTGCTGCTACTGGATATTTCTTTTCTATAGTTGTATTTTTGGTGCTTTACATAACACATGAAAAATTTTTATATCTCTTCTGCAACCATTAAGTGCCAACTGTTGCATTGATTTTGGTGAAATGCACTACAAATAGCAACTTCTCTTAAAAACAGTCATTGCAAGCAACTCAAAGGCTCATTTTCTTTGTATATGAGCTTAATAAGGAGCTCCTACATAAGGAGACGGCAAGAGTGTTCGTTGGCAGCTGGCATACAGAAAATGGGGCTTGTACTCATTTACCTTTGTTCTCAGAAGATCACTCATCCCCTAAACATTAATCACCCATGATATTCACTGCGTATTTACCCTCAGGTTCTTTCAATCAAAGTTCTGATTTAAATTAGGCTTCTCAAAAGCTTCAAAGATCAACAGAACGGACGCAGGTAAAACAAAGACTGAATTAACTTTCACTGCTGAGTAAAGCTGGAAGTACTAAGATGGCAGAGCTTGGTAAGGGGCACAATATAAAGGAAACGCTTTAGTGGTTGGGATGCATATATTATTTAGAGTCAAAGAGATTAATTTAATGCTAGCTCTATTTGGAAGAGAAGCACAGCAGAGGGCCAAAAGGAAGATCCCAAACAGCTTTTGCAAATGACTATGGGTTCTTGAAGTAAAGCGTGACCTATAAACCTCAAACTTAGAACGACTCAGGTAGAGATGTTGTTTGCTCATATTTATACTCTTAATATTCTATGAGTTTTCAGGCATATCAATAACTTAATTCTTAGATAAGATTAGCAGAGTAATAGGTTTCTCATGCCTTATCAGAAAATTGATATATTTAAGGACTTCTGTAAAAAAACAGCTGAACTGACTGTCTCTTAGAAGAAATGGATCATTTTGAAGCTATAAGGAAACCACATTGGAATAAAAGTAACTTCAAATAGTAAAATTTCAGGGTGATAAAATATGGAATGTGATTAATTTAGTTTCACATCTTTATGGCTTTCCTACAGACTCTTTTTAAAATTAAGCAAATGATTTTTCAGTCTCTGTTTGTCTTATCTTCCTTCCAACATCACTGAGGAATTTAATCTGCATAAGAACTGTAGAGCAGGAGCAGGAGAAGCTGCTCCAACTATTCCAACACTATGAATGCTTCTACTAGAAGTGCAGCAGAAAGCTTTGGGAATGCTCTATTAAAAAAATGGTGGGGGAAAGAAAGTAAAATGTGGTAAGCACAGCATTTGGAACCGAAATTATATAGTTCACATACTCAAAAGTAGTTCTTCATACTCAAATGTAAATATGTTTTGTGCATATTTGTGGATCTGCAAAAGACTTATCTAAGAGAAAAATCATCAGGCACCTGCTCATTCTGAAGTTCTTAGAGATCATTTGATATAAAATGTAAGAGGTAAAAATATGTATCTTCAGTTTATACTGGAAGCAGGGACACTTATAGAAGCTATATGAATTTAAAAAGGAATATTAGACCACAGTGACATTACATTGTAAACTGAGAACAGCAAAATGCAAGTGGTTCTCTTACTATTTACAAATTACAGGGGTTCATTGATTTATTTTTATTTTTTTTTGAAAACACACATCTGATTTTAAGGACAGATATGTATGTGAACATATCTGCATGCTGTCCCACTAGCCTGAAAGACAGGTAGTTTTTGGCCAAAAACTTTTTTCACAGGGCACCAAAGAATAGATTAAATCACCACCTGCAGTAGTGGTCAATGTTGACCTGCTTTCTGCAGGCAAGAAAATGAGTAAAATTTACTCTATTTTGGCATGAAGTCAGATGCCAGCAGAATAGAGCAAGTAGTGGAGGCAGACTGTGTAGGAAATATCCCTTCTTGATGAGTAGTGACCCTACAGAAAGATTGAGACATGGGCATCATACTTCCATATTGGTTTGGTAATTCACATCCCATGTCAGACATTTTACACAAAAAAGTAAAACCTACCCAGTAAGTAACACTGCAGGTTACTGCTCACCAGGCATGAGGATACTGAGGTGGAAGATTGACAGTGTTTGTAATATTTTCTGGGATGTTCAGGGAATGAAGTAAAATCTGTCTGTTTTCCTCCCAGTTGGGACCTAGTTTTGTTTTAGGGCTTCAGTGTGGCAATATGGCTTTACTGTATCAACACTGAGTGTCTAAAGGCGAAGATGGGAACTGTCAGAAAGACTTAATCAAAGATACGCTAGTCTTTGTAGATGATGCTTTCTTTTAAATTTAGGTGATACTTCTCTTTCTGATTCACTTCATTAACTTGAAGGCTGCTCATATTTTAGAGAAATAAAGAACCTTTAATGCTCACAGATACCATTTTGCATTTAGACACTGTCACTCCCTGGGATATGTAATAGATAAATGGCCTTAGCATTAATCACTAAAGGATCTATGGCTTTGTGTACACAGTGTCGAAACAATGACTACGCACAGAAGGATTCATACCCCTACCTTCTTTTGCCCACATGTTCTTGAATACATCTGACTGCCTGCTGCCATAAAAGACCAAAGGGCGTGCCCAGGCTCATGGCATCCCATGAGATCTGAAAGGCAGAATCTTGCTCTGACATCGAAATCTGAAGTGAGAGCCAAGGCAAGTCAAGACTTAAAGGTGACTTTAATATGCACTTTTAATCCTTAATTCTTACAAGCTTCAAATATATTCCTACTGATGTGCAAGCAAACACAAAGACCAAATTGTACATACAAAGTCTCTAAGAAAGTGCACTGAATAAATTTCAAGTCCATAGTTCCAAGATTATGCCTTTGGTACTTCAGGTCTGATAACCCAATTTTGGACACTCTGAGACTGCTTTCTAGAACAGCAATGAGCTATGGCTCCCAGGTCTTCATCACTGACTATCAGGACACGATTAACTTTTGATGACTTGCCTTCTGGTGAGCATGGGCACCAGAAAACACCATGAAGTCTATAAAATAAAATCCAGTAGCCTCAACAAATGCACCTTTTGAAAAGGAAAGTTCTGCTGAAGCAACATCATTAGGAGAAGGATTTACTTTGTGCCATAGTGGCTTCTACCTTCTGCCTCTCAACGTAAGTTCACTTACACACAGATTTAGGTCAATTCAAAATAACACCTGTAATAAGTTTCCGAGTTGAACTTACCTCTTTAGAAATCCACTGACTACAAGCCAAAGCTCAGGATTAAAAGAAACACAAAATAACCAACAAAAAAAAAGCCTGCAGAATTTGGGTCACTGAAAGTAATTTTTCTAAGAGAATTTCAGAGTCAATACAATGGAAGAACACAACAATCCTGACTGTTGTTTGATATGTCTATAATGTAACACATGGACCAACGTGTTCTCTCAGACACCACCAGCTGTCTATCTCTTTCTGTAACACAATATGCATTACCCCTTCATAGCAAACACACACAGAATATGATTATTTATGAGGGTGATAAATGACAAACTTCTATATACAATCTCTACTGACTTGCATATGTACACTTCTCAAGCAGAAATTGCCACACCATTGGCCAATAATGCTAAGTATGCCCACCTACTTCACTGCGGAGATCATTAAGGATCATTGGTAATTCCATAGGAATCAACAGGTTAAACATTCCCCACAGAAGGGATTATGAAATCCAGGCATTCACCCAACTTGTTTGCCTTCCTGTCAGCATCCTCCCATGAAGCCACATATTCCCAATTAATTCTTACTCACCTACATGCAGATGCACTTCCACTCACTTCATCCAACTTGAGAAAGTGTGCCATGCTCTGATATGAGCATTCTCAGGGTTTCCCAGAGGTTACCTTATCAACATGTAGCAAAATACCATGTATATCACATTTTGACCCATACAGGTTTCTGCAGAGAATAGCACATGGCTTTTTCAACATTTGCAGCAGCACTATTTTCAGAGATTAACACTGAGAATAAAGTGCTTCTCTGTGATGATGCAAAGTGAACAATGTTCAGAACAGCCATCATGCTTTCCTCTTTCAAATAAACCTTACAAAAAAGACAAACACTGAGAAATCCCCAAAAGCTGTGTCCCTGCCTACAAAACAGATATTTAGGTCAAAGTGTAGCTTTTTGTTTTAGCAAGTCAAAATCTGAGCAACTCTCAAAGATTATCCGGAACTTAACTACTTAGTTTGGTCTGGGTTACAAGGTCTGTGTACAAGCATACATCTAGAAAGGAAGAAAGTGAGACTAAAATAATATGCAAACGCTCCAAAAGATCCACTACACAGAGTAAGATGGGGAAATATCATCTGCAAGGCAATGGGAGTGAGAGAAAAGTTACTTGGAGAAGATTTAAGGAACCTATGAAATAGCTAAAAGGCCAGTACTGTGAGCAGGCTCAAGCTCACAGGTGCAGATTGTGATTCTGGCAGTTGTGCTCCTGATTAATGAGGCAAAAGTGATGTGGTTCCCACAGCAACCCAACAAACACAAAGGAAAACTTCATTTCTACAAAGCTGATGAATATACCTTGGCTTTCAAAATACCAGGGGAAATTATGATAAGGATCATTTTTTATCTCAAAGTATATCTTCCTCAAGAGGTTAATTTTCCAGAATGGGGTTTGGATTTGCAGATAACAGGACTCAATTTCACAGGCTTCTGGAGTAAGAGAGTGCAGTCTGTGCAAAAAGAATGCCCACCAAGAACTGGAACTTTTTGTATCTGATTTTCAATACTCAAAATTCAGTATAGCTAAAACATTACATTAGAGGGTGCTGTTTTTCTTAAAGTATAAGAAAATTTCCTTGCATGCTGAAGATACAAAAATTATCTATTAAATAAAACATTCTGATTTTGATATTTTTCTTTCTCTGAGAAAGAAAATTATTTCCTGTGTAAAATCCAGTCTTTGGACAAGTCACTGGAAAAGCCTAAGATATGAGATCGAATCAAGAGTTCTACAAACACAGAATACTCCAGATTTTAGTTTAGAGTTCTCTGTAGAAATAAGAGTACAAAAGAGAAATACTGGATCAGACCAAAAGCTGGTCTAGCTCAGTAGCCACTGACCAAACAATGAATGTACTCCAAAAATTACAAAGACAAACAAAGCATGGATTGCTGCTCCAACAATTTGCAGTTCAGGAGCTTCATGAATCAAAACAGTAAAGAAATGCTAGCTGCTGAATCATTCTGCTGGAATTACTGAAGAACAAATATATTAAAACAAATATAATCTAAACCATCTGCAGACCAGACCCTCTTTTCAGGGAATTTAGCTGCCTGCCTGGGGCCCAGATCAGGGATGTCACCAGAAAACTGATGAGGTTTGTATAGCCTTCTAATTACTACTTACTCCTGCTCTTTCATATGGGTACCAGTGATGTTTCAAAAAGACCAAGGTCAATCAAAACATATTTCAGGACCCTGGGAGGAATGCTAAAGGATTCAGGAGCACAGGTAGTGTTTTCCTCAATCCTCCCAGTAATGGAGAAAGGCACTGAAAGAAACAGGTGAGCCCAGGACATCAAAACCTGGGTCCAAGGCTTGTGCCTCCACCAGAACTTTGTTTTTTTATAATCATCAACAGATGCTCTATTTTGCACCCAGGACAAAGTTAACACCAGACACAAGTATAAACTGGCAGAGGAGAGGCTGGAGGGCAGCCCTGCAGAAAGGGCTCTG
>JANRGW010012025.1:0-21314 GCA_024733675.1 Psilopsiagon aymara
CCTCGTCGTCGGGCAACGACGACGACCTCACCATCCCCAGGGCTGCCATCAACAAGATGATCAAAGAAACGCTCCCCAACGTCCGCGTGGCCAACGACGCCCGCGAGCTGGTGGTGAACTGCTGCACTGAATTCATCCACCTCATCTCCTCCGAGGCCAACGAGATCTGCAACAAATCCGAGAAGAAAACCATCTCCCCGGAGCATGTCATTCAAGGTAAGCGCTGTGCCCCCCGCGGGTCTGCGGGCTGCGAGCCGCTCCTGGCCGTCCCCGGGCGGCTGCTTCCGCTGTGTTTTGTTTTTCACCTCTGTACAACACAAAAGGTAGGGGGGTCTCGTAAGGGTCTGGAGGGAGAGCGTGTCTTGTCAGTCGCGTTGTCTTTGTGTGGTGAGAGCGGCTGCCGAGCGTGCCCAGCACCAGCCCTCGTCCTGTGCTCCGGAGAAGTCTGATGCTCGGGGTGAAGTCACCAAACCCATTCGTCCTTTTCGTACCTGTGAAACGAGGTCAGTTTCAGAACGAGTGGTTCTGCACAGTTCTTTCACAGCGTGGTTTAGGATCCTGAATGTGTTAAATGTCTTTCTAATTGGAGGCTGACAAAAGATGCGTGTCTGAATCTGTGGGGCCCAGCCTTTAATCCAGAGTCGTCCTGCCTGGATCCTGTAAAAAGCATATTTCTCTAGGGCTGTCCTTGTAGTACTGAGTGTTTATGTCTGTTGTAGAAAGCCTTTAAACGTGACTGATGCCATCACATCTGCTGTTGACTTTTTCCCCTTGCTTCAGTAAAAGGCGCGGTCTGTCTGTGTCTCGTTTGCTGTTCTTTAAATTCTGTTGCAAACAGAGACTTTCGTTGCTTATCCTTAAGTCTGCAGCAGACATGTTTTGTCAGGAATCATTCACGTTGTTGCTAAAGCAAAAGGTTGTTGATATCAGTGTCTGCTGCAAACAAATTTAAAGCAGTAATAGTGGAAAGTACTGTGCTGTCTAGTGGAGGTATTAACATCAGCATTTGCAGTACAGCTGTTTTCAGGACTGTGATGGTACCAAGTTAGTTGAAAAAGTGGTTTTTTTTGGTAACTGGGGTTTTAGGGATTATCTGGTTGAGCCAACCAACCAAAACGCTTCCTTCAGATTGTATCAGCTTGCTCACCACAAGAATTTTAAGTACTTGACTGGATTATGAACAGTCAAAGAAAATACATGGTGTGTATGAACTTTAGTATTAATAAGTACCTGTAAATCTGGAAATTCAGCAGCACAACTGCATCAAAGAAGCTCAGGATGTAAAGAGTAAAACTCGTGCTTGCATGTGGAAGCATACTTTGGGGATGATGCTTCTTAATAGATGGATAGTTTCTTCAAGTGACCACCAGAACATTTGAGCTCAGTTCTTAACACAGGACAAGATATGACCTATTAAGGTTGTGGAATATGATAGACTCATAAAAGTTAGGGTTGCAATAATGAATGGCAATATTTTTTGCCCAGTAGTGGTGGTCCTTAGTAAAGATTTTTCCTACTTCTGCCCTGGGGTTAGTATGGATGGTTTTGAAAACAAAACTCTGTGGTTTTGCATATTCACACATGTGTGCATGTGTCATCAGCAGGTGGTCCCAAACCAAGTATGTTACAGGGCTTTATGTCTTTGTGTTACAAGATCTTAGAGTTAGGAAAAGGTTCCAAATTAGACCTGTACTTTTTAGTCAAATATTGCTAAGAAAAACTTTTTTGCAATGCTCCAGATGTAGGAGTTGGTTTTGGATTTTCTGCTGTTCTTGTTTTTAGGAAGGTGTATGGGCTATGGGTTTCTTCAGATGCTGGCTAGTTGGCAGGTGATCCCTTTGTGAGGAAGGAGGGTTTAGATGGCTCATTTTGGAAACAGTGAAAATGTGTATACAGGCGTACTATTTCAGCATTTTTATCCATCTTCTATCCATCACATTGTAGATACTTGCAGCTTTGACTGCCTCTTAATGTAGCTCTGGATAAAGATGCTGACAAATTAGGTAATTGAAATATGTTTGTTGTGGTCACCCAGATAACTTGTTCCTTTTGAATGCTTAAACCAGTTCATTTAGAAGTAGGATGAAGCTAATGGCCTCACACCTGGTCCAGTCTAAACACAGCATGCTGCCAAGAGAAATCCTTTCGTACCCTCCCTGGAGCTGGATCTAGCAATTGCTGGTGCAACTGACTGAGAAGCAAGGGAGGAAGCACACGTTTCTGTCAGATGAATTTGTTGATCTGACTGTTCTTGTAAACAAGAAGCTACTAGATTGGAAGCAAGGAGCAGGGAGGGTTTTTCACTGGGAAGGAGGGAGGGGAAAGAGGCAGTGCAGTTGGTGACACCCTGCCATTGGACTGCATTTGGAGGTACTCTGAAACTGCACTTGGTCACTGTACTTAAGTGTTTTGCAGCAGTGGTGCTTGAGACACCCTTTCCTTTGCTGTGCTTTTAAAATGGTTGTGTGACCATGTGCTGAACTAGAACTCTTTCCCCTTGCCACTGGGTTATGCTTCAGATAGACTAAGTCCCTGCTGTGTTTCATTGTATGGTAGCACAAACACTTGACTGGCACAGTGCTGTCAACAGTACAGGGAAAGAAAAGCAGAGGCTTCTTGCATCCCATGAGAGATCTGATTTGGTAGATGTACTCAGACTTTGCCAAGCACTCACTGCTAGCAATAAAACACAAAGCAGCTTCCCTGGAGAGTGCCGAAAAGCATCAAGGCTGTGTAATAGTCCTGAGCAGAGAGAGTCTTCGTGTTTACTGTTGAGTCCCACCATCAGGAGCCCAGCTGTGAATCTGAGGCTCTAATAGGCAAATGAATATCCTTCCACTCTGGAACAGAAAATAGCCTCATTTGGTAGTTATGTGAGCCATGACAAAGCAGGCTTTTTGATGAGAAATTGAACTTCCCTTGACTTCTGAAAATGGTGAGATATTAAATCAACATTTTAATGGACTTGATTAGTTTGATTACTTGGTCTGCACAGTCCTGTTGTGCAGTAAGGCAGGCTGCGGATTGATGGCAAATCCTGTAGCTTCTTTTCATGAGGTATTAGGGTACTGACAGTAGCTCTGCTAAAGTAGCAGTGACTTGTCCCACATTTTAGCACTGTGCTGGTATAAAGGGGTTGATATTTATTCTGTGCATGTGTTCTGTAAAGTCCTGGTGTGCTTCAAGAAGGTAGAAAGTTTTGTAAGTCATTTCACAGCCAGCAGAATGTTGATGCACTAGACCTGTGGTGCATATAAGGCTCTTCATAGCTTTATTATGAACAGTTGTGCAAATCTGGCTTGATTATGTCACATGCTTTCTTTAGGATTATGTGTGTGTGCTATATTCAGTACATAACTGTCTAAGTCATTTGCATTAATTTACTTTCTTTTAAAGGCCATTTAAAATTTGCTTAAAAGCACATCTTGCTGTTGACTGCAGATTGAGCCATTGTTCATTTTCTGATGCAGCAGACTGCCAACCCTAGTCACTGAGAATATTCTTTTGATGGACACCTTTGTGTTTTGGCTATGATGGTTTATCTCTGTGAAGTCAGACTTGTAGAGTCTTAAAAATTTTCTACTTTTCTTAAGATTTTAAGAGTTTTAAAAATTTTATACTTTGGTTAAAAAGAATATTACCTTTGTCTGCTCTATATACTGTTTACATGTTAAAATTGCATGAGTTCTTAAATATAGACTGCTTAGAAAACTATTTCTGGACCATGAGATGTGGATTTGCCTCCTGTCTTCTGAGGTTGGATTAATCAAGTTGCTAAAGGTTTTTGGTAAATCTCTGTCCTGGGTTCATAGAAACTGTGGGCTAATTGCAAGTGTCTGTGTGTGGGCTGAGTCTGAACTGGCATATACTGTCTCTGAAGTAATTTCATTATCTCTGAATCAGTCTTTCTTTTAACTTTGTTTTTGTTAAGAAATAGGTATTATGTAAATTCATTTCCCAAATGTTATCTGCTAAAGGAGTGGTGGTCCTGCATGACTAGAGACCTGTACTGTAATGCCCTGTTGCAGACAGTGTATTAATTGCCTCCTTGACTACAAGTTGGAAGCTGAAAACCTAGTGAATGCCTTTGGGTTATTGTTTAGTTGTATGATACAGTGGCATGCTGCTGTAATTATGCATAAGAAAATGTTGCTTACAAAATTAATGTTAGAACATAGTTGGAGTTAGTGTAGCCAAGAGCTTGTTTATAACAAGTTGTTGACTGCTGTTGTGCAGTTTATTTTAGTACTGTTTCTTGAATAGCTTGTGATGTAAGGTTGAAATAAAGTAAGAAAAAGATTAAAACAACCATCATTCTGTAAAGGAAGCTGATTTATGTAAATACTGGAAATTAACCAAGTGGTATATTAAAGTGAGACTTGAACCTGTTTCTAGTAAAATTGGTGTTTATGTAATATTTCTGGCGTATTCTGTAATAAGTTCCACTTAGGGGGGTGTGTGTGTTGGGAGGCATGTCATAGTAATTGCATCAGGAAACTGTGTGTTCTTTTTGTCACACTTGGGTTTTTGTAGTCCTTCCTATTACTTGTGCATTCTTCAGAAAGCCTGTTGTTGCAGGATATAGCTGCATTTCACATTTCTTTGGGCAGATGAAAGTGCAAGATTTTAGTTACTGAATATGTTTTCACATGAAGATAAATGGTTTCTGTTGAGAAATAAAACATTAAAGAGCTCATACATAATTCTGTATAACTTCATATGTGTGAATGGTACATTTTTAGCTTCTTGGCACTTGAAAGACAAATTTAGATGTTAACAGACAAAAGCTGAAATTCTTAGGTCTAAGGTAATATTTCCGCCTAAATGAAAGATCTGTGACGGTTTTGCTTCTGCTCTGTCAGTGGTTGCTAATTTACCTTCTACTGAAGAGTTACAACAGAACTGGAAAGAGAATCCCTGGGAGACTAAAGGTTACCAATTCCGACAGGGAGGACTACTTAGTTGTATAAATTCTGCTTGATTCTGATATGTAGAAGATGGGAGAAAAATGTGTTTTGAAGAAGAGTGCTTATCTCTGGAAAAATGTATCGGAAAGCCATGAATCCTCTGCAAGTGCGGGCTGCTTGCAGCCTTAGTTTTTCTAGCCTGAAAACATGGACCCTTAAATGGCATAGAAGACACAGGGAGCATATCTGTCAGATCTTCTTATGAACACAGATTTCTATCACCAGATGATAGACAAGTGATTACTTTTTTTAAAACAAAGAAATCTCTTAAATGGAGAAATTTATACCTATTATCAAAAACTTTGTGAAAGATAAACAGTGTGTTCCCTTTCTTTCTTTCTAGCACTAGAAAGTTTGGGGTTTGGCTCATATATCAGTGAAGTCAAAGAAGTCTTGCAAGAATGCAAAACAGTAGCACTAAAGAGAAGAAAGGCCAGTTCACGCTTGGAGAACCTTGGCATTCCGGAAGAAGAGCTTCTAAGGCAGCAACAGGAATTGTTTGCAAAAGTAAGTGAAGCTTATGTTATACTTCACAAGAAGTGAATACTTGTACTGATGAGGTTGGAATTATTAATCTATAATTAGCACAGATCTAGTGCTACAAAAAACATGTGCATACCTCAAAAAGTATCCCCTTCCTTGTCAATTGCTATGACATCTATGATGCTATTGTCCTTAGCCTATTTGAGCTAGGGGAAGTCAACAAATAAGATGGTGCTGGTTGTTACTTCTGTTATTTGACACACAACACTTGGTATGCAAACAAGTTTTATAAACTAGGTTCAAAAAGCATGGGTTTTTTTTCTGCTCTTAGGTATTTACATTCTACTGGAGAGAATATGTTAAGAATTCCTTGGCTGAGGAAATAAAAGAATGACAGCTGGTGTTCTAGGAAATTACCACTTTTCATGCATTAAAAAGTGAAAAAATCTTTTCTGTTTATGGTCATCAGTGCACAAATGTTATTTCTTAGGCTTTGAAGGAAACATTTAATTGTTCAAGATTTCTAATTTGTCCTTTCTCATCTTCCTTTACTCTTGGCGAGCCTCTAATGGAGTGAATTCATGCATGAATTTTTAAAAAGGCAATTCAGGCATAGAAAAAGCATTTTCCTGCGAATACTGTGCAGAGACACACACACACACACATTCTCGGTCATCCCAGCCTTCTTCCCTCTCAGCATTCCTAAACAGTTTGTGAAGACCTCCAAGTACAAATAACTAAAAGCCAATTTTTTTTATATATATTTCTACACCATCTTTCTGATATTCTCTTAGTTTAACAAGACCATCATTCCCTACATGATGTGAAAATTATCTTGGGTTTCTCTTTCCCCTTTCCCAAGGCATGAAAGTTATTTTCTCAATTTGCTTGTTTAATTACCTCTGCTGAAAATGCATGTTCCATTGTGTATTATGTCTGATCACTGTGTCCTTCTCCCCTCTTCTCTATACTTTTATCTTAATGAAACAATTAATAGCTTGTTTTTCATATTACAGCATGCCAACTACTTAAATCTTAATTGCATGATGCATTTTAAGGCATTTAAAATTTCAGCCTACCACACAACTATTGTCTGTGTGCAGTGAACTACTTATTATAAATTTGTTTGTGCCTAACTTTAGTTTGACTGCACTAACATTAGAAAGACTAATGTGCTCCTTCTGGATTGAAGGAGAGAGTTAAAATAATAGTTTAATACCCTTTTTTTGGCATTCTAATTTGCCTGAATGACTTGGCATTGTATGCCAAATGAATAAGTAGCAAAAATAAAGTGTGTTAAGGGTAGTACTCTCAACTAAGTAAAAATGTAAATGCTGAATCCATGGCCACCCTAAAGCAAGCCACGCTTTATCTAAGGAATACCCCTTGAGGTATGTTCTTTTTAGATTCTATCATATTGTGCCGTAATGTCCAAATTAAGGCAATGCATCCAAGATTGTATGAATGATGATTTATTTTGTTTGTAATTCTTGGGAATTTGGGAAGATTTTTACTTAGTCAGAAATGTCAGCCTCGTTTTTCAGCAGTACCAATTGCGTTATGCTGTTGGAGGTACTGTAACTATTCTTAAAAACAGTTTCAGAAGTGCCTGTTTGTTTACTTGTGCCATCTTGTTAATAGTCTGGAACATGCCACTAATACTGACTTCTTGCTGCAGCTTTAAAATACTTGCTCTTAATGTTACGAGTGTTTGATGACTGCAGATTGGATGATTGTAAATCGAAGTCGGGAATGGCTGATCTCTTTGTTCATGTGGGTCTGTAAGTTCCTGTGCAAGATGAAGCCCTTAACAGATTTGGGGGTTTTTACGAGGCTTCCTCACTAAAGTTCATTTGTGCAATAAATGAGTTAAGTTTGCCAGGTGCTTATGAAACTTCTTCATCAATAAAGCTGAATAGTTTGGGGTTTTGTACCTTTCTTCCTATTTTTGAAATGGCTGATATAACTATAAATACGGCAGTGAGGGTAGGCACTGACAAAAGGATCCATCCACTGTCAAGTGCTGAACCTCTGATTCCTGGTGCATGCATGTGTATCAGTCACCACACTGAGTGTACAGTAAACGTAACTGTGGCAGGGTCAATACGGAGCCCTACTGTTACTTTGTGTGTGATAAATATTTATGCCTCTCCTGTGTGTACAGATGCTGTTGTCTTCTTTTGTTGAAAACTACAATGTCTGAAATTGTTTTTCAACCCTTGTAACTTCACTGCCACTTGAATTTTGAAATACTGGAAAGTCTTCATTGAGAAGAGATTTTGAACTCTGCAAAAAGTGTTTTTCTTTTAATGCTAGAACAGACTGAGGAAACATGGCCCTTAAAATAAGGGAAGACTCCTTTTTCATTTGGCCAAGTAGATAAACTGGTTTTGATCACTTTCCAAAGCATCATCTTTTGGCATCTTAAAATTCACAAAACTGTGAAATTTGCTGATGCTTAAAAAAAATAGGAAAATTCAGTGAGTGCAATGGGATTAGAAAGGAAATCATTGCAGTTGTTGTGATGACTTGTAAAAGTAGAAGACTAAAGATTTTTAAAGAACTTTTTCACTCAAAATAGAAAATTCACTCCAATTTTAGTTTTCAAAATAGAGCATTCACTCAAAATAGAAAGTTCTCTCAGAAATTGAAGTTCTAACTTGAACACAATTGACTAGTACACTGTTGAAATCAACAGTAGCTGCTGAAAACCAAGTGAAAATCCTGGATAGGCAAATGAGAGGTCATGATGTTAGAGCATCTTGTACCTTTCTGTAAAGGACTGTACCTTTCTGTAGCAAAGCCTTCCTCAGCCTGCATACCTGAATTTGAGAAGACCTTGCATTGCTCTGTTTTTCAAAGATTGCTTCTTAGCAAAGGAAGATAATGGCTTTCTTCTGTGTTTTTGTAATGTGTGCTTTTGTGGTACAATCAGCTGATTTCGTAATTGCAAGTTTTAGTATCCGTAATCAACAAAGTAGGGCTGTTCTCATCTCTGAAATGTGATTAAATCTTAAGATCCCTTGAAATCAAAGCCTAAAATTTCCATTTTGCCTCACTTAATTTTTCCATTAGGAAGTGGCTCAGTACAGTCTTTACGATGGACCCTAAGGTCACTAGCTCCTGCCTCTTGTTTTTTGTAACTTTAAATCCTCCAAATAGTGGCCTCTTCAGAAGGAAGAGAGAATATAGCTAAACATCTTGGTACAAATACTGAACAAATCATAACACTTCTAGATGTGTTTTTATAAGTGAAATGAATAAAAATTATACAAAAGAAATCTGAAGGTGTGGATGAAACTGTTTCCTAAGGTAAGGTGCTCAAGAGATTGTTCACAAGCTATGTATGGACTTAACAATTAAATTCATGTCTCTAGGCTAGACAGCAGCAAGCAGAACTGGCGCAGCAGGAATGGCTACAGATGCAGCAGGCAGCTCAACAGGCACAGCTTGCTGCTGCCTCAGCCAGTGCATCCAATCAGGCAGGATCCTCTCAGGATGAAGACGATGAAGATGACATCTGAAATTCACCAGCTGAATTCGTCTTTGCTAAGAAATACTTTTTCCTGCACAATGAAAACAGTGAAATGAATGCTTACCTGTAAGTTTGTATGCATCATGGACTGGCAATTGGTATTCTAGGGGTGTATGCTGTTGTGTGCTATACATGTATAAACTGTCTTTTTGAACTCTTGAAGATTTAAGGTTCAGTATCATATCAACTTTGGATTTTTAATGGTGTATATGGAAATTTTAGATAGCATTGCATCATTTATTTGATCAGTAAACAGTGTTACAATAAACGAGTTTATATAATATAGTGAGATTTATACAAAAAGCTCTAAATCCACATTGAATTTCTTCCCTTTTAACTAAACTATAAAATCTTACTTAGAATTTTTAATTGTTTTGGGGGGTGGGGGGAGTGGTACAGTAGCCATTAACCTCTTAATGGGAAAAAAAAGCAGAGTTCAGCATAGTAAAGTCTGAATTCTTACTTTTTAAAATGAGGATGTATATGGCAATAAATATTATATATGCTCAAATACCACACTTGTTTAAATTTGAAAATGATACATTTTCACCAAGTTAGGAAAAGGTATGTTTAATAGGAGTTGTACAAATTTAGTCATTTTTTTGTATAGGGGTGGAAAAAAGTAAACCCATGGTTTTATTATGACATCCTTTGACAGTCCTAACTGGATATTTCACTTCAAAGACTGACTGGTTTGAAGAACTAACTCTGTTCTATTATTTCACTCCAGTTTAATGTTAACCATTGTTGATGGTATTTTGTAGTCCAGAGCTATTCATATTGTTGAAATGTAAAGCTGGAACTTGGTGGAAATAAATTGTTGTAGTTCCGCTGGTGTAACTGGGAATGACTTAAAGTGTAAGATGGCAAAAGCTGAAGCTAAGAGCATGCGTACTATAAAAGAGGGAATTTATTTAACCTTGATTAGTCATTGTTGTCAGCATAACGCTAACATTTTCCAGACTAGATTGCCACTGGATTACTAAAATACCTTGTTGAAAGATAACATTTTCTTCCTTCAAATTGGTTCATAGGTAAGTCCAGGTTTTTGATTAAACTGTTCCCCGTGAGTGATCAGCAATACATGGAACAGAAATGATGTAGTAGTCCTTTTGATAGTTGATTTGAAACTTCTGTTGATTAATGGATAAGCAGCTGTTCTTTGTGTTGGAATAAAGCACAGTAGTGTCCATTGCTGACTTTTAATGTGTTACTTGAAGTAATACTGGCATATCTTCTGGTACACTAATCTGAGCAGACTAGAAAAGCCACTTGCATGCTGCTGTAGATGATGCCATAGCTCTCTAACAATGCGGATTGTTTCATTAACTGGTGTCCTCAGCAAGTCTCTAGTTAGAATTCCTGAGGAGGGCTGCAGCAGTCTGTTTACGTAAGAATGTGAACAGAATATGATGTGCCCATTTTTACATGGAGATCTGAACAAAGTACAGTTGGCATATTCGCATCTCAGTCACATAGTGACTTCTGGTTTAAATTGGAGATAAATTGAATTGCATATTATATAAATGTGAACACTTCCTTAAATGCATTAATGCAGTGGAAACTCAGAAAAGTATTGGTTTGAATGCTTATGTTTAAACAGGAAAAGCAAAACAAATAACCTTCCATGGCTACTATATGAAATGCGCTAGGCAAGGTTCATCTGAGGAAGTGGTTTTCTGTAAAGGTTTAAGTACCAAAGGTAGAAAATCTAGTCTAGTGATACAATGTTAATGTGCAGTGTTGGCTTTTCTAACTTGTACTGTAACACCTTCACTCTTTCTATTTTAAATGAGTCTTTTCCTTTTAAATACTACTAGGTATATTTTCACACCTTTCTTTTCTGATGCAGAATTCAGGTTAACATTTTACTGCATCTGGTATGTATGGTGTAATATGTTTGGATCCTTGTGACCTTTCTTTTGGACATTCTTGTGCTTTTTCATATGCTGTATTCTTCAAGCAATAAAATTCTGATGTGTTTTTATAAAATTGCTTTTATATTTAATGAATAGTCTGTCTTCATTGTGTTTATAAAGAAAGCTGTCGAGATTACCTAAATTCTGCTGTTACTTAGAACACTTCTTGTGACCAAAGTCTTTACAACACAAGTGCTGTGGGATGGCATTGCTGTTCACTGGGGTTCATGCTTGCAAACATGTCTGAGCTTGTCCTGCTCTCTTTCCTCTTGGGAGCTGCATTTTGTGTATATGCATTTTCATAACCTGACGTTCTCAACCTGAAAAGTTGGACAGAGTCCCTGTAGATCACGTGTCACTTACTGAAATACTTTGAGTTTTTCACAAAGTGAAAGAGCCCAGGCAGTGGGTGTGAAAATAAAGAGTATTCGTTAGTCTCCTGTTGAATTAATGTCATGTAGATAGTCTTGTTTAAGAGACTGCTTATTCACCCCAAGTATGAAGAGTGAACAGGAGGAGAATCTTCACTGATCTTTCAACAAACTACAAGTCTTATGTTACTTTCCTACCATGTACCAGCTGTTCAGTGAAGACAAGAGATTTCTGAACTGATGGTACCACTAGGATTGTAGTTTTGGTACACCAGATACGTAGAGTGTAAAGTTTGGTTAGTGACCTGTGTTGTCACTTTGTCTCAAAAACCCCATGCATAAGGATGTGTTTGTTTCTTAACTGTTGGGTTGGTGAGATTATCTGTGGGGTTTCCATGGTTATTTTGACAGTCTGTTTCAGAGTGCTTTCATTAAGTGCCCTTATTGCAAAGCCTTTCTTTTCTGTTACTTTAATAAAGTGTGTGTGTGCATGACATTGTGGATACTGAATATAGTTGTATTTACTACACTGTGATGCTTTGAAAGGAAGGATTCGGAATATCAAATACTTAATTTGGTATTTGAATTTCTCTATTTAAATACATCTAGTTGAGTTTGGTATTGAAAGACTGGAAAGGAATTTCTGCAAGAATGGATGAAGTCTGAAAGCCACACTTACAAATAGTGCTGTTAAGATTTTGTTAAGGTACCTCCATTGAGGAGGACTCTATAATAATAATGTCTGTGCTGATCTGGTAATAATTTTGACACAGGGCCAAGTCAAGGGCATGACGTGATTTAATGATTGATGTAAACAGCAAAACCCTAACTCTGGAGTGTACACCTCATTTTAGCCTTCCAGTATTGTGTTGCTATGTCATGTAAACCCATGCACAAAACAAATGAGGAAGGAGGAGTGTGATACGAAAGATTGAGTGCTGTGGTTAAATTTACTTTCAGTATTACACTATTAATCTAAGATGGAGAAGTTTTACTTTGCAGCTTACACAATGGGAGCACATCAGTGGGGTACTGGCCAGTGCTGAGGTTGGTTTTGCTTGCAAATAAATCAGACTAGCTCTTTTGATCCCTGGGGCTTGCTGAAAGTCTGCTCGATGAATGTGCCACCTGTGAGTCGAGTATGCTGGGTATAGCTGATGAAAAGGAGTCAGTGAGGCTCAGCATACACCAGTTAAGGTTTGCTGGCAATTGGGAATGATAGATTCCCTTTCATAAGATGCTTGTGCTTAGTTTTGAATATTTTTAATATTTTTTTTTCCCCCAAATTGAACTGAGCTATTTTCTTTTTGGTTCCGCACAATCATAGCCACAAAAATCAGTAATTTTGAGAATATAATAATGGTGCTAGAAGTAGCTATCCCACTTCTTGGGTACACGGGCACCAAATATGCTAGAGTATGTGCTTTCTTGGAAAGAAACAGATCCAGTGAATGCTTGAATTGGAGGCTGTTCTTTGCTGTGGTACTGCGCTATAGCGTAACTGAGCCAGTACTTGGGGAGAGGAGGTTTTGCAGCAATATGATTAGATAGTGAATGCAATTGGATGTGCCAGATCCCATGCATCAATCATTCATAAACAAGTGTGGGTTTTGCTGTGTGGATGAGTCTAGCTTAAATAAACTCAAGTATCCAAGGGTAGAAATGTGTAGTAGATGATGCTCCTGAATGAGTTGGGGAAGGGGATGTTTGATTTTAATTTTTCATGGCTGTGGTTTATTGTCATGTCAACTACAGGGATACATCATGAAGGATCCTATCCTAAATGTTCAAGTAAGGATTGACAGAACTGCTACAACCTGTTTTTTTTCCCTCACTTTTAAATGTAAACAGCTACTACAGTTTTATGTATCTGGGGTGAAGATTTATGAGAGGCATAGTAAATTATGTAAAGAGTACATTTCCTTTTCAGGCTGAATGTTCATGTGGTTAGTTTTTGTAATATTTTTGAGGCGTTTTTTTCCTTGTTTCAAAGTAATTGATTTATCTCTTTTAGCCCCTATGTAGGATAACTAATGTTGTCTTACATAGTGTAAGTCTGAATGACTTCCACACTCACTTCAGAAGGAATTAGTACGGGTTTGGTATTAGTTCAGTACTGTTACTAGTGAATAATCAAGCTTTTATATCTTCAAAGCATCGTACAAGCATTAATTAGGTGTAGGCGATGTTATATTGCCCAGTGTAATAATGTTGGTATTTGAACAGTCCTTGCTGTGCTTTGAAGCTAACACTTTCACATGCTCTAGAACAAAAAGGTGGCGCACTCTGTAGAGGATGAAGATGTTATCCTAATGTCAGACTTCATGGAGGGGTGACTCATCTAGAGAACAAGTAATTGGGAAAACAAAACAGACTTGTTATAAAAGTCATTGTTGGAGATGAAGCAAGTTATTTGTAACAGTGCAGAGCTTGGGATTGCTGGTTATGGGCTAGGACTTGGTTTCATTAATGTTATGTTCAAATTTCATTCTGCTACCTACAGAGTGAAAAACCACAGCTGTATTAGAAATCAGATTCAATGTTCTTTCTGTTTCTGGGTTGAACTTGTATTCTCTGCTAGGCAGCAGTGTAACCCATGGAAGAGGCAGTGCAGTGTTAGTAATGCAAAAGCTAACTGGTACATCTTTGCATGCAGAGATAATTATTTTCCAGGCAGATAAAATTAAAATCTTAAATACAGACAGTTCCTTCTTAAATATGTACTTACATATACCTTCCATATTCTTTGATGGTATTTCCTATTCTATACCTGTGGTAGTTTGTCTGGATTGCTGGGTAAATTGTATGCAGTTAAACTCATTACCCTTAAACAACTTCTTTTCTTGTTTTCAATATGTTCTAATGTTTGAAACTTGAAAGAGCTAGTAACACGTTTTCATTTCTGCAGAAGTCTTACAGTTTGAGATGCTTACAAAATGGTTTTTAAAATCTAGTTCTAAATAAAATTTAAAACTAAGGCTTTAAACAAACGAAATTAGTTTATCATAATGTTTTGTGTCATTGAAATGAAAGGGGCAATTTTTGATGAATGTGAAAAAGGTATTTGTTCAGTCTGCAGAATGTGAAAACGTGGGACTAAACTGTCTGTCACTGCTCTGAGTGAGTCGTCTTCTCCAAAATGTTGAAAAACGTTACTTTACCTATTTAAAAAGTGTAAATTGATGCTCTGGGGCAAAATCCACCCCTCAAACTTTTCTCCCAGTAAAATCATGAACTGACTTTGTAGATGGAAAGAATCTAGGGCATGAATCACAGTCCTGCAGGAAGGACTGTAGCAGCAGACAAGCTTGGAGGGCATTTAATTGATTGCTTTAATTGTGATTTTGCTCTAATCATGAGAATTGGATGCTGCCTTAAAATGAAATTCTGGTATTGACTGTGTTACAATAGCATATTAATAGCATTTTAATAGTTTCTCCTTTATGAACACAGAATAAAGCTTCTGAATGCTCAAAAGGATTTTCTTTTTTTCCCCCATAATGTGTTTGTGTTCAGATATATTTTTGTCACCTGCCTCACAGGTGTATCTGTTCCAACCCGAGGGACACTTGAGTCCAAACTCAGTCAAATTTTGTACTTGGTGCTGAAAATGGTGCAATTTTTTTACCGTTAGAAGAGGTCATAGGAAACGGTGACTAGCTTCTTTTTGGAGACAAAATGTAGTAGCAGCACAACTGAACCCTCACGTTCTGTGCATTTCATGTTCAACTGAGGAGATCTGAACATAAGGGAAACACTACCATAGGTAGTGGTAAATCCAAAGGTCCTAGAAGGGAGGGGAAAGAAGAGTCTTAAGAAATTATGTATATTCTTCCCTTCGCATCTCACCTTGTCTCAAAGGGAGAAACTTAATGGGATTCACGTGGCTACTTGCTAGATTTTATCTGCTTCCGAAGCCCAAAGAACTGGTCTTCAAACGTAGTTAAAACAGTCTCCAAAAATGTGGTATCAAAGAAATAAACTTTCTTTGTATGCAAGTGATTTGTTTTTGTTTCTTTGGAATTACTTGAAAATTGAGTGTTACTAAACTTTAGATTACTTGGAAACTGCAGTTTGTCTCTTATCAGAATCTCACTTGGAACAAATAAGAATGATAAATGGGGTTGTAGCTATCAGTGTGAGAGGGAGACACAGTAAGGCAATTGATTTGCTTAGTAGGATATCTATCCTATACACATTGTTATAATTTCCATTGCTGACTTGTTTAGCAATTGCTGTTCTTTTAAAGTGATGATTAATGGGAGGGAGAGATTTATCTTGGGTATATGAATTACTCTTGAGTTTCCTTCAAGACTGTGATCCTTTGACAGCTCTTTCATGCACAAGTGTGGTATTCTGCAGTGTGGATGTCCGCTTTCTCATGAGGATTAAAAATAACAAGGGAAGGACACATAAAATTAAACCATAGAGGTGAAATCCTTTAAAGGAGAAAAGTCAGGCCTTGCAGTTGTATGGAAGGTAGGACAACCGAGGGATCATTGACTGCCTCTATGGCAAATTAATGTAACTCATACCTCACCCACTGAAATAAGATCTGATTGATTACAGCAGAAACGTGTTGGTATTGTTATACTGCGTGTTCTTTCCCTTGCCAGCAGGCGGCTGTCACGGTCAGAAAACGGGTTTCAGCTGGGTGTGTTGTAACTACTGATACCTGTTAACTGAACCTTACAGCCTGTTGTGGCAATTCATCAACCGGTTTTCCATTAGAACTCCTTTAATGAGATTAGCCAGTAACCCAGGATACTGATCATGTGCAAGTGTTCAAGCAGATTTTGCACAACTGCGTATACATTTGTGTTTCTGAGCGTAATTCAAAGTCAGATGATGGTAAAATACTTCAAGTCTTAAAATAAGTGATGCTGATCCTTAGCCACACATTCATCCACTATTCATTTTGTCACAGCTTGGATTAATACCGTGACAGACTCCCCATCTTTCAATATTGATACAGTATGTCAACCCATACGCTCTGCTTGAAAGCTGCTAGCTAATCAATGCAGAAAGCACTTACTATTCAAGTCTTTGGTTATTATCTTAAAACTAATAATCCTTATGCCTGTAGATAATACAGTAATGCAAAGTGGTGGCTAGTGGAATTCACCATAGCTGTATGTAACTGCATATTAGATACAGCTCCATGTTCTTCTAATGTAAGGAAATGTGCATGGATGGGCTTGGTGGGAGAACAGAGAATACTGGTTAGCTGAACTGGAGATACCAGCAATTAAAGTAGCAAACCCATGGCATTTATGATTACATTTTGATATAAATCTGAAAGTATGTGAAAGGAAAGCAAATGGATTCATAGTGTTCAAGAAGTAGAGTTGAAAAGCTTATTTTGATATCATGATTTATGGGTATTCCTTGATCTTTTGTAATTGTTAAGGCTCCAGCTTGGGATGCAGTTGTATATTATGAAAAAGGTATGCTGAGTTATTATGTGATAGTCTTGCTTCATGGGAAAAAAGCAAATTCATGTGAAATAAGAGCTTGTTGGTACTTACAATATTGATAGTTGATGCTGACTGACACCACATTTCTTCTGGTACATATGGCATGGAAAGATGGGCTCTTGGCTATAGTGCAGGCAAAAAGAGTGAATACAGGATATTTCATACAAGCAGATGGAAGTTCTCATTTTCCTCCTATCAGCTGGTTTAAGTAACCTTTCAGTTCTGTTATCCAGTCACTGGTGATGTCTTTCTGTTTTGCTTGCTGAGACGAGAGAAAAAGAAGAAACATACCTTTCTCTTCCTGTATAAAATGAGTTTCAATGCAGACTGGGAAGATGGGGGGTACCATTCTTACCACAAAAATTCAGAGATAGGAGAAAAATTAGATAACACTAAGCAGTGGCAGAGGCTGTGCTATGTGCAGTTTTCCTTCTGCCTTGAAGCAGAGGTGGTGTGGTGTAACTAATAGAGTTTCCTGCTTTATAAATACATAAATCCCCCAAAAAATCAGTACTCAGAGTAAAACTGTGAGTCTGTTTTGCCTAACAGTTGAAATAGGAACCCAGTGGAAGTAAGCTTCTAGTCAGATGCATTGACACAAACCCTTTGCACGCTGCTGGTGACAGTTAAATAGCCAGCCTCCCGGAGACAGAGGAAGTCTGTGGAGAAGACAGCACAAACTGAAGTGTGAAGACACCTATTCTTCTGTTTCAAACTATTCCCTGAGCTGTAAAGTAATGATTACATCACATGGATGCCTTAGAAACATCAGTGTTTTTAAAAATTAGAGCACTTAAAACTGCTGGTGATGGGAGAAATACATGTGTAGAAGGGGGGAGGGACCAAAATTCTTCTGGTTTTTGAAGCAAAAAGAGGTAATACTTAAGGGTTTTGCAACACTTCATTTTCTTTGTGGAGTAAAAGTCCAATTTTAATATGATGGAGAGATCTGCTGGCTAGAGGAGAAAAGGATTAATGGCACTTCACGCTGAGAAAGAGATATTTGGAAGTAATTTGTTTGGTCCTGCTGATTTCTGTGGCAATGGAAAGCTAAGCTGCTTTGCTCTTTAGAAAGTGTGCCCACAGGGAGTGCCAGACAGCTTTTCTGCCACTCCAAATTAATCACACAGACTCGTTCTGGCAAGATGACATCCGTAGGTACGCTTGTAAACTCAAATTCTGTTGAGAAGTGAACAGAATTAGCAAAGTATGTAGCTGTTGTAATCACTGCAATGATGTGGGTTCAGTCTAAAAATAAAATCAGGTAGCTTTCTTTTTAAAGCCTGCCGTAATTAGGCAGTGATGGGCAAAACAGCTAAATGTAACAATAACTTTTCTAAGCTAAAAATAAGTTGTCATCGTCTTCCATAAAATGGTAATGATTTCCAAGGATACTGGAACAATCCGGTCTATCACAAAGCCTTTGCTGTGTGTCAAAATTACTTAAGTATGTCTTTTATGTCTTTCTGAGTCTCTTTAGTGAGACTATTTTATTGTATTGTTTTGATTACCACCACCACCACCCTGAGACTGACATTTTTAAGGATGTGACTAAAGAATAAAAATCTTTTTAATATTATTTAAAATAAATATTTTAATAAAATGGTACCATCATGAAAGGTAATACTTGTTTAATTACTTCTAGGCCTTTGGCCAGTTGCAATCTCTGATAATGGAAGCAATGTCAAAATTAAGTGATTAATTATAACATTTCCAGCAATATCCTGCAGAGATGCAGTAGACTCTTCCCCTCATCTTACAGCTAGGTAATTTCATACCCTGAACTGCTAAACTGAGGAGAGCGTAGCTCTGGATATACACGGCATCTCTGTAAGCAAGAGCGTACTTAAGCAGGGAAAGGGCCTAATGGTGGCTGATGTCAGATTTCTTGCTAAGCTGAATGGTAACTGTTTTGCTGCTAAGACTTCTGGTTTATTTTTAATGAGTTAAAATTTGATTTGCTCACATGGTCTTAATATATTGCTTATGAGTTCCAGGTTCTGTGATAACTTATCTAAGTGCTTTTCAAATAACTTACTATCACTTACCTTTGTAGTTTCTTGTTGTAATGAGCTATGATCTTCTCTACTACAGAAGAGGTGGCTCCTAGTTTAAAGGTGAAATGCACATCTCCGTGTACGTACCAGATACACATATACATATATATATATAAACACACTTCTGGGTTTGGAGGAAATACAGGTTGAAAGCAAAATAAAACTCAGAAACCAATCTTAAAAACAGTTGTGCCCACATTTCAGTTCAAGTGCTAATAAAGCCACTGAAATGTGTTGGCAAGAAACAGGATTTGCACTGAAATTTCTTTTTTAATCCTGTAATATGAAAGCTGTATAAAAGGCATTATGAAGGTTTTTATCCTATATCACACAGATTTTAAAAGTTTACATTAGGGTTTTTTATGTTTTAAAAGTGTACTCTGTCTGATTAGATACTTACTGCCTTTCCAGGAATATTGGAAGCAGTCATTCCTCCATTTCCCTATTGTGTATATACATTGTTCAGCTCTCCCAAATGTGTTTCATTTAGTTTACCTGAAGAAGCAATGGCTGTCAGCACTATCTCAGATAAATTGTGAACTGTATCCTCTGCATCAGAATTTGTCCTAATTCTCTAGGAGTGTTGTACAATGAATGTCCAAGATCTGAGCTAGTTGTGAACGAACCAATATGTCCAAATGGTTCATCATGCTTCCACGCAGAAACACTGTGTTAATGTGTACAGCTTCTGGCCTAATCAGCCTTACTTCCTAAGTCTAATTGTTAACCTCTGAACTTAAATAATTAGCCAGGCTGCAGTCGTGCTCTAATGCGAGGATACAGTTTCCTATTCCGGTGCTAGCTAGTTCAAAGCCAGTTCAGTAATACCTTTTGATTGCTCCTCTTTATAGCCTGCATATGCTCTTAAAAGGTAGGTATAGCCCAGAGGCAGCTTGGTAACACCTATCCTGTTTTACATCATATTTTTGAGCAACCTCTCAACTTGTTCTGAAGGTTGTGGAGTTACCCAGTCCTTCTGCAACATTGTCCAGCTCCTGATGCCTGCTTTACCCTAGGGCTTGTGAAGAGAGCTGCATGGAAAGAAGAAACCCTGTTTGTCCTGGGAAGACCTCTCATTAGCTAGAATTAGGCTTTTTAGGCATTACTGAGAAACTAAGTACTGTATTTGCGTACCTGTGATACAGGCTAGAGATTGCCATAAAACATTTAATTTTGTTATACTGCTCTGAACTGAAAGCAGATCCTGACATTGAGAATGGTGGCCTTGCACATATTGCAGAAATGGGAGTAATTAGTTAATTCTTAAATTACAGTGAAGTGGAAGAACCCGAGGGTTCAGGTATCAATCAACCACTCATAAATAAATATGTATTGCATGTTGAAACTCTTGCTGTATGCTTCATGCAAGGAAAGGTCAGTATTTCAAATCTGAGTGCCAAGTGTCTGGCTTTCAAAGCTTCTGGATCCATAGAGCTAGAATTTAGGATCAATTTTTCAGTTGATTAATTTTCAGTACTCTACTGGGGCTTCTAAGGTTGAAAGTTGTAACTCAAAAGTGATTTTTTTTAGGGTTCATTTTTAGTATCTAAGGTGAAACAATTGGAAAGATGAGGTTTTCTGAAACAGCCTGAAAGAACCTGGCTCTCCTGAAGCCAGCAGCAAATTGCTAATTCATCTAAACAGTCAGGACTCTCACCCTTAGTGTTTAAAGGTTCAGTGCACATCTGTTTCTCAAAATTATGCTTTACAAAAAATAAAAATGACAAATCAGGCTTCCAAACCCAAAGCTGCCCATCTCATTGGTGCAAACCTCTGTTAAGATACAGTAGAAGATAGATTAATGTGTGATCAGAGATTTTGAAAACCCTGTTTCTAAAATGATATGCAGCAAGTTACAGCATAGGTATTAATTTAAGAGAGCATATAAAATGAGAAATCTTATATGTATATAAAAAGCATATGAAATGAGAAAATTGTTTTCATTTTTCCTCCAATTATGGTTTGAACCAGGTTACCTCATTATATGACCTGATAATATTTTTTGAAGAATCGTATACAGGTATGTGGTGAACTGGTAGCTTAAGAAAAACATCAACTGAAGTCTACAGCCTTTAGTGGAAATTATTTTTCCTGATCCTGAAAGGCACGCTGAGTGTATCAAATACATGTTTATTCATCTTTTTTATAATTTATTAATTTCTGCTTCATTACCTGAATCCTCAACATGTGTTCTGCTTGGTGAATATTATTATAGAAGCACAGAATGGTTTGGGTTGGAAAGGACCTTAACATCATACAGTTCCAACCCTCAGCCAGAGGCAGGGATGACTCCCACTAGACCATGTCACCCAAGGCTCTGTCCAGCACTGCCAGGGAAGGAGCATTTACCACTTCCTTGGGCAACCCATTCCAGTGCCTCACCACCCTCACAGTAAAGAACTTCTTCTTATATCTAACCTGAACTTCTCCTGTTTAAGTTTGAACCCATCACCCCTTGTCCTCTCACTACAGTCCCTAATGAAGAGTCCCTCCCCAGCATCCCTA
>JANRGW010012026.1:0-45919 GCA_024733675.1 Psilopsiagon aymara
TCCTGGGCATGACGTGCTATGGTATGGAATACCTCTTTGGTCAGTTTGGGTCAGGTGTCCTGTCTCTGCTTCCTGCCGGCTCCCCCTCCTCCCTGGCAGAGCATGAGGCTCCGAAAGTCCTTGGCCAGACCAAACATCGCTAAGCCATAACTAAAAACATTGGTGTTATCAGTGCTGTTCCCAGACCGAAAGTCAATACCACAGCACTGCACCAGCTACCAAGAAGGGGAAAAATGACTGCTACTGCTGAACCAATGGCAGTATTCCATTAGTGCTTACTCTGACCTTTGCACATAGCCAAGGTATTTGCTTTTCCTAATTCTTGCATCATTAGCAGTGTCTAAGTTTTGAAATCTTCTTATACCAAAAAGCAGTAATGGTTATCTGCTATACTTGCTTAATGAGTCATAAAGTTGCAGATGATTTACTTTGCATACAAATAATCCAATAGTTAAGTAATAACCAAGATGCTGAAAAGGGACAATAAATCTTGTAACCTAGACAACATCTCAAATATTTGCTTTACTAATCACAATCAATTAAGACTTTTTTTTTCCTACTAAGTTTTTAAAAAAAAAAGGAAAAAAGTTTAAGCTTTTTTTTTTTTTTTTTTTTTTCCCTTGTGATATTTCAGTAGTAATCAGACTTGTCTCTCATTCTGAGGAATGCTGGCCACATTGATCTGTGTTTGTTTTAATATTAAAAGGTTTAAGCTAAAGACTCAAAGAACATACAGTGGAGCACTGAATGCAGCAGAGTGCTTTTATCCCACTAATGAAAAAAAATTGCTGAACAAGATTCAGTGCAAGGGGGCACTCAAGTCTATTACCATGATTCATTTGTAATAAGGGTTCATGCAGGCAGTAAAGACAAATAAAAGTGAGAAAACCAAAATTAATCAGCTTGGCGAACTATTACTAGTAATAAGTAGTAGTATTTGTAGTATTATTGATCCCACACTTTCTATGGGCTTCACTCCTGGGACAGAATTTGATCATTAAAGTCATTGTATAAATGCAGTTGCTGAGCCTAGCAGGTTCCAACCTGTTATTGAGGAAAAAAGTTTAACATTCTGAACACATGCACAAACTTCACAGTCACTGTTTCTGTAGTGAATGTGTCTCTGACCTGGATGTTGATGTAACTGGCTTTCATTGAACCAGTTTGTGGTGACATAGTGCTCCTTGTAGTGAAAAAAAGGGTACTGTAGCAGCCAAATATTACTGTAGCTAAGGCTATAATAGCAATAAATGAATTTACCATAGCTGGAAACTTAAGTACACCATGATCCTGGCTGAGAAGACAGCTTGTGTCCACTCTGCTCCAATCCCGTATGTTGCCTGTCCAAAACCATTGCTAAAATGTGCACATCTGCAAGCTGGTAGAAATTTATTAAGCAGATGAATAGATAAATAAGCAGCTGGATGCAGACAGAAATGGGTTCCTCTTGTCTGGAGATACTTTATTGCTGCTTTTATTTTAACTGATTAAATTTAATGAATCTGTTGTTGTATACCACATATAAATGACAATTTGATTCAGATTTTAATTGTGTAAGTTTCACTAACTGTGTAAATATTTTAAGGTTTTTAAATTACATTTTTCATAACTGTGTGTCAGAAGAATTAGATTCAAGTATTGCTCAATATAACAATGCAGGATATATAAAGAAAAGCTAATAGACTACATTTGCTCTCTGGGGAAGAGCAGTTTCTGTGAATGCAGATGGTTATTTCTAAAAAAAAATATTTTTAATAAATAAACTATAGGAAATATTGCTCTATGTTTCAACATTACTCCTCCCTCATGTCGTACCTGATTTTACTATCACAGAACTTTGATGTGTTCCTCTAAGTCTCTAATCCTGCATTCTGACAATTTGAAAGGCCTCTATCATATTGGTCTCTTCATTCAGCCGTGCAGCTTTTAAAACTTGCTCTGAAGGTACACACAGAGCTCCAAAAATAATTTTTTTCACCCTATTTCTTTCGATTTTGCCCTCCGTTTTCCAGCCCACAAGTGACTTCTGCTCGTTTATTGCCTTTGCAGCTGGGTGTACAGGCACTGCTTTGATTTGTTTGAAGTATATCGCACAGAATCTCAGCCCTGCCACGTGGCTTTGTAATGAAAAGAGAAATCAAGGAAAACAGTGTTTCGTGGAGAGTTGTCACTCCATCACATCTCTGGGGCACGTAGACACTGGCTGATTTCTTCTCATCTTGGGATTTCCTAAGGTGCTGGACGAGCTCTCTAGCAAGCAATTATATGTGTGGCCTTGGGAACACCACTTAAAATCTTCAGTCATTAATTTCTGTATCTGCACAATGTGCTTTGTTATCTGTTTCCACCATGATACCGTGAAAAGAATATTTTAGATCATCACTGACTTCATCAAATATTGCAAGGTCATGCTTGCTTATTATGGGGATTTCAGCTGTGAAGGTTTAGGAACTGTTGTACAATACACCCCAAGGATAATACTGTGAATGTACTCAAGGACTGGGTGGAAAGGCATCAGCAAATGCTTAAGGTTGGGAATGCTGGGGCAGAGCTATCAATCCATTGTTTGACAGTTGGTACAATTTACTAGAAAGATCTTTGATTCCTATGAGTATTAGAATAAAATTGCAGTACTTCTTTCCCCAGGAGTAGCTAACAAGAATAATTGCTTTTATAGTTTTCATCAACTCTGTTAATAAATTCTTTTTTCTCCCTCTTTTGAATTCATCTGCTTTTTGTAAATGGAATTTTTTTTTCTGCAGCATATGCTGTATTTATAACATGGGACTATGATCAACCTTGATAATGAGCCAACCTTTTAAAACCACCCAAATGTGTAACTGAGAACAAAGAATCTCAGAACTTCTTGCTGAAAGCTGCAAATACATGTCTTTGTCTGAGGAGTGGCTTGATATTGGCTTGTTTTTACACAGAGGTATTTAAGCTGCATTTGAAATAGAATGTGAGCCCATATGGAATGGAAATATCCCTCTCATTTCATTTATTCTTTTTTTGTGCTTGTGTAGCAGTTTAAAGATCCGCTAATGTTTTCACAGTGTTGTATCAGGTGTCCAGGAGCTAGAATTGTTCTTATGCACTCTTCTCTGTTGTTAGCTGCAAAAGCTTTTAAAGTTAATGCCCACTGAAATTGTTCCAGTTTTACTGCCACCTAAATCTGATTTGTTCTGATTTATACCCCTGTAAACCAGGTTAAGACTGATGAAAACAAAGACTGATATATTAAGTTCATATAGAAGTTAGTGGACATAAACATTCAAGAACACATGTTCCAGTGCACCTTATCATCAGGCAGATGTTATTTATTTAAAATGAAAAATAGGCATGAATGTTCACACTAAACATAAATATAACCAGACGTGTTTTGAGGTCAGAGCCAATAAGAGATGCTGAGTTTTGAACACAGAGTAACCTCAAATTTTTATTTTAATAGAAGACTTATGCATAGCTGTTGATTTTTGAAACTCATTTGTGTTTGAGTTGTATCAGGGCTCATTCTGTAGACAGCAACAGTTGAATGGATGTCCCTGAGTCTTTTGTCTTTCACACTCCACACGTGCTTTCAAATTCCCAGCACTTTATATTTTCTTTTGCATATTGCATTTTAAAAATGCATAGTCTCCAGGAGTCCCATAAATGTATTTCAGTCAGGATCTGGATAACTAACTCTTACAAGTTTACTAGAACCTTCTTCTGTCTATGGCCTTTTTGAACTTGCCTCTTCCCGTCCTACTTCTTATCCACTGTCTCAAGTTTAGATCATAAAGTTCATCAGCAGTTTACATGGTGGATTTTAATATCTCTATTTTACTTGGATTTTTTCCATTTGATCAGCTTTTGTTTGGCTGAAATTTTGTATTGAGACATTATCAGGGCAGATGATGGCATGACGAGAAAGCTGATGGCTCCTCTTAGGAGGATATGGGTTACTGCATTCTGAATAATACTTGGAGTAGGTTTCACTTCTTCAGTGTGTTAAATGCTCAATTCACATTACATGAGCCGTAAGGCTCGTAGAGAGTCTGGTGCAAACCTGGGATGTGGTATCTGCTTATTTCATCTGGGTGAGAGGCTGGAAGTGCAGGGGACCTGGTGGGAATAAGATTAAGTAAAGGCCTGGAGCTGTCTCTTTTTACTTAGTGGGCTGTGTTCAACGTGAGATTGGTGTTTCCATCAGCTGCAGCTGAAATGCTGGGTGTGGTTTTGGGTATAATAATGACTGCAGGACTAGGATGAAGGCTGATAACAGCATGGGAAAATAGCACAGACTTTGTTTTTTTGAAGGCATGGATTGTTGTAGTATAATTAATGTTTTCCCACTCTAATGTATGCAAAGGAATTGCCAAAGAGGAAGATCCATGAGCTACTGGCTCCTGTTCAGATGTGGCTTTTCAATTTCTGTTGCTTTTTATGGTAAGCCTCTGTGTTTTGCAGTACTACATGTTATTGCATGTTCTGCCTCCTTTGCTTCTCAACTAAAACATTTTCAGTAGCTGCTCCACCTATACTCCCAAGTGTGTTAGCTCTGCCCTTGCTACCCTGCACTAGCAGTACCCCTGCCCAGGAGAGCAGGAGCCCTCCCTCAGGCAATTGCATTCTTGCTACATGCAGGTAGCAAAGAGGAAAGCTGCAGACCTGTCTCCTATCCTTCAATAGAAGTAGTCAATGAGATGCAATAAAACACACCAAACATTTTGTGCCTCTGCTGATTTCTGCATTTTCAGGTACAACTCCACATACCCCACTCAGGAGTTCATAACATAACTATACAAATGAGTGCTTAAATATTCTACTTATGTCTTTAATTACATGTTTTCCTTGAATCACAAAGGCAGCCTCACAGATTAGGCTACTCCTGTCCTTACTGACCTGGTCTGTTAGCTTTAAGTGCTTCTGAACGTGTTTTGCTGGATTTATTCAGGCAATTCCTGGAGGAACTATTTTGCAATCTGAATTTGCATAATGGATGTGAAATATTAGATGTCTCCTGTAAAAGCAAGATCAGGAAGTTTGTCACAAGCCCAGCTATAACACATTTCAAAAAGTTATAAAGCTGCTAGGTATGTGCTCAATACTAGAAGAAACACTGGCTTTGCTGCAGCATGAGCAAAATTCTTCCCTAGAGGAATTTTCTGGGGTTCCCAAAGTTATGCAGTGACTTTCCAGCAAAGATTATTGTTAAGCATTTTTGTTGGGATCAACTTGTGTTTTTTCAGCTGGCAATCTGTCTTGTAATGTTGAACTGCAGCCAGCAGTCAATACTGACACTCAATACAGCCACTTCAAGTCTGTCATGAGCCATAAGCAATCTGTGTAATTCCTTTTGTTTCTTTTTAAAGGTCATTTTCTTTGCTTTTGCTCAAGCAAACTTCCTACAACCCACTGAAAAATCTGGGACAGGGCAGCCTAAATTAGTTGGGTGGGTCCTGGTTTTAGGCTTCTCTCTATGACCAGAGGTCTCCTTTGTGTCCTCGTTGTGAGTAGGCACTCACCCCAACTGGATCCCCAAGCAGGGATCGTTGTGATGCTTTAAGAACTCTCTCATGAGACAACTAAAGATAAAAGTGCTTTATATGACTCTGAGATTCCTGGTTAGGGTGTCTGGAGCTGAATCTAGTCTGCAGATGAGAAAAGGTTAACTTCAGCCTGGTAAACGGTAGTGGAGCTCTCATTTGAGCATTGGTCTGAGAGAGGCTGAGCATCAGGCGGCCACTCCATCAGGATGGAGTGAATAACAGAGGGTCCTTCCTTTTTCGTGATTCTCAGTGAGAAAGCTGAGAAAGACAGCATGTTGGCAACCACTGTTGAAAAGCAACCAAAAATATGTGCAAAAAGATTATTTTCTTCATTGCTCAGATGGCAGTAGAGCCCCAGGATGAATCAGAGACATTCAAAGGAAAGCAGAGCTCCACACACCCTAACTAATGAGATTCTAAGGTCTGTACAGGCAAGTCTCAATTGCAAGGTGATCCTGTAGTAAGATAATCATATAAACGTATAATTTTATTTTCTTATTTTTTACATCTTTGCTGCTGGAGGTCTATGTTGGAGCATGGTGAGAAAATGCTGGGCTGCAGAAAACACTCACTATAAAGGTTTTAAGTAAATATCTGGTTTTAAATAAAGGTTTGTTACCTGAGGTTAACATCAGTGCCTGTGTTGTATTGTTTCTGTGTCCACTTCAGCTATATTCTTTGAACTGTGCAGTTTTCAAGTTCTTCCCTGCATAATAATGGGGATACTGTGGGACAGAGTTTGTGCTGCACACTGATGGCAGTAAACAAGTGAAATTGTAGCTTTCATTGTTTGTGTTCCTGACAGTGTTTGTAAGGTCCTTTTTGAGGAGAACAGAAGCACTGACATTATTGCAAAGACTCTGTAAGAGGTGTTGGCAGTATGTTGAAAATTTAACTTTGTATTCTTCGAAGCTCCTTCTGTTGAAATAGTTATGCATTGTCATTTTCTTTGCTGTCTGTTCCTTCAAAGCATTTCCAACTTGAATATTCAAAGATTTGGATGAATGAAAAAGAAAGTTGTTTCTTTTCACAGGGAAATGAAAGGGGTAGTTAAAATATACTTTCCAAACTGCTAGTATACTTGTCAGTAACACATCAGTGATATATATGACTGATTACTTTCCCATGGAATAATTTTCATTAAATTGTTGATACTAGAATTCAATATATGGTTTTGACTAAGCATCACTTGGGAAAGCACAGCCTCTCATTATTCCCTTTTCAGCATAGACATAGCTCATAGTATGGATATTCAGATTTTTAATGCAGCAATGAAATTGTGAAATTGAGCTATTTTTCAGCAATCACAGAATTCAGCAGGCCCAGTGAATTGTATCTCATAGCCACTTTTTCCCACTATTTTTTTTAAAGGCCTGTCCTGTGCCGACTCATATTTTTTATGTCAAACATGAGACATAGGGAAGCATTCCCATGAAAAAACGTATCCACTAGCCTAAGGCTTTGCCTTGCCAATTTCATCTTTAAAGCCACCTCAGCTAAGGTGCATAAACACTATGCATCATATGCACTACCTAGCAATACAAGGACATGAAACGTCATATTCACTACCTAGGAATACAGGGAGGCCTGTAGCCCCTCCAGCATTTGGTTTGGATCTACCTGCACAATCCAGAGCAGTCCCTGGGCTGCTGCAGCAGGTGATGTGCAGCACTGTCTGACAGTGCTCTTGAATTCTGGCTAGTCTATTTCCTTTTGTGGGCTTCATAGTGCTACTTTGTGAAGCATCTAAAATGAGATCTGCTTATCTGTGCTTAACACTTGCTGAGGAGAGGGCTGAAAGAGAGCAAAGTGCTGTTTGCTGTCCTGCCCAGTATGAACCATGTGTGTATGGTACATTCCAGTCAAAAACTTGTGGATTAGGCCATTTCCAAATGCTAAGAGATGCTAACTGTAAATTGGAGGCAGAGAACACCATGGGCTGTGTCCACCAAGGCTGCTGCTTGTGTTTGTGCTCCCTCACATCTAACGTTGGCACTTCACTTGGGGTGCCAGAAACTCCCGGGGACTTTAACAAGGAATCAGTTTTGTTGCTAAAACCAAGAGGGTTTCTTTCTTCAGTGAAGATACAGAAAAGGGAAGAAACAAACAGATGCTCACACTATTCTGCAGCTCACCGTTGTTGATGCTGCCCGTGAATGTCCTCAGGAGCAGCACTGCACACAGAGAAGACTGAATCTGCACACAACTGGAAGCTGTAAGTTTTCCCAATGAATTATCATTTAATACCTTTACCAAATATCTTTGTGCAAACATTCACCACTTTATTAACTACCGGAATTCTCAATTTCTTACATGGGAAATGGTTTCCAGCCATTGACTGCAGTCCATATACAGATGATTTTAAATTCTTGTGCTCTGTGGGAAATAGTACAGCCTTTAGAATCACCTTTGCTCATGGAGTATTGCAGTTCTGTCTGTCTCACGACTCCATATAGTCCTCAGTACAAAATCTGAGCAAGATTAATTCACTTTCTGTGTCTTGTCTTTGTGGCTGATGGATCTGGGGACCATGCAGACTGACTCCCAGCTCCCTAGCACCTTGGAAAGCTGGTACAGCAGCTGGGATTTGGGATTTCAGTTATCGCCGCACACTTTTCCATCTGGAAATTATGGGGCGCAGCTATGCTTCACCTCTGCTGCATCACTCTGGAGGGTCTTAGAATAGAGGTGAAGCAGCTCTGTGGTGCTGGAAGGGTGCAGCCAAGTGAAAGCAATGTGGGGAAGCACCCAGCCCTTGCTTTATGTCCTAAGACATAGATGGTTTTAGAGGAAGACAGGAAGCAGACCTGAATTTCCAGTTTGAAGGATCTTGTCTGTTAGACTATATATCTGGCAATTACAAAAATGCATTTTTGATACTTTCCTGGTTGAATGTTACATGATATCACCATGTATTTGAAGTATCCACTTCCAAATGCTTAAGTTTTGATAACAAATAGTTTAAAAAAACAACTGAAGAATTCCCCAAACAGTTACCCTGAGTCAAATGTATGGATTTTGTAAATGTTTGATAAAATAAAACCTTTCCTAATACAACAAAAAGTAACATTACTGCAGTAGTTCTCATGAATGATTACTGTGGCTTTTAGAGACAAGGGTTAACTCATTTAGTAAACTGACTCTGACAGAGGAGCTTTGCAGAATAAGTCTCTCTGTGCTTTAGGACTAAATGCTTCCCTTGGATTCCGGGAACCCCTAAGATTGATTTTGTTTGCCTTTTGATTAAGAGAACAGGATATGGACATGAAAATCCAATTAGATGATTGCTGGGGGTGGGAGGGAGACAGGGAGAGAAAGAGATGAATGACATACAAATCTCCTGCAGACCTTACTCTGAAATCTGGACTACATCTCCACTGGCTTTCAATTAATTGTAAAACAGCTGTTCCTTCCTCTCTGTGCACTGAAACAAAAAATTAGAAAGTTTTAGGATTGTCAGGTGATAATACTGAACACTTACAAAGAGAAAACTTGAAACTAGTGAAAATAAGTAGCAGGAGTCTTGGAAAGTGGGAGAAGGCAATATTTTGTTATCTCCAGTATTTCTTGCAGTTAAGCATCTTGAACAGTCTTACGCGCTTTACTATCAATAAGTGTTGCAACAAAGCCCATCTGTCTGTCATTCATAAAATAAGATGTTACCATTTTGCAGAACCATAAACCACATTGGGAGTTTATCCAAAAAACAGATGATAAAAGTCAAAATATAATGATCCAAACACTTTCTAAGAGAAAGATTATTTGAAGCAGCTGTTTTTCTTTATTATTAGAGATAATTATACTGTCACAATGGCAGAATATTAACTTTTCACATGTCTGGTTCACCTGTTTATAGAGTGCTATCCAACTGCAGACATGCCAGATGCACTGTGCCAAGAGTGATGGTGAACAATAAGGCTCTCTACAAATCTGGAGATTGCTATGTTCATGAAGAGCAATCAACCATCTAATCCATCCCAGAGCTAGCAAAAGCTTGAGGGGAATGTTTTGAAAGAGGAAAAAGCTTGCAGTGGACCTTTCTGGCTCTGTTCTTGTTTAATAATTTCTTTCGAAGTCCCAACCATGTGGTGCTGTCTTGGTGTGAAGTGTGGCCTTTCTTTCTCCAGCAAAAATCTTTTGGTATGTGTTTATATCTGCAAACTCTTGTTTGGTGAACAGAGCACTAACCTGTTTGAATACTGCTAAGCTCTTCATTCTAACCAGGGCTCATGGCAGTAAGTTCTATCAACTCATTGATGCCTTCATGGGTAGCTCGTAACAGCAACACTATAATTGCTATTTCTATGTCAATAATCCAGATCTTTGAGAAAATGGACAAGCTGTTTCAAATTCTGTTGAGATCTTTGTGACTGCATGCAAAAAATTACTGGTGGAATTTCAGGAATTATTTTACAGCTATATATACAAAGACAGCTGAAATACAGTTTTGGTAGATGAAAGACAAATGCCTATGTGAAGGGACCATTTCAATTTTTTATCTGTTGGGATATAAATCAGGCAGAATTTTTCATGAGTGAGACCTGGGCATTGCTGTGCATTACTCCATCAAAATCTACCAATTTTTACACCAGTTTCCTTTTGAACCACATTTTAGGAAAATATCTGTGTTTCTCTTTAAGTGTGTCTTCAAAACTTTCTGTGGTTATTGAGCTTGCAACATTATCTCTTATCTTGGGAATGCTAACCATGATAAACAAGGAAATAATCAGGCCAAATGTGAGTTTTGGCAGTTGTTTTGGATTTTTAGCATTTGATACATGAGAGATGTGCACAGATCAAAATCCTGGAGGTTTTGTAAACACTGTAGTCAAAAAGTTAATATGTATTCTGAGGGTTTCATTTTCCTTTGTGAACTTAACCTGGTTAACAGTGGTTAGTGGTTGTTAAAATTTTGTCTAGAAACCCCTAACCGCACCTAAAAAAGGTATTAAAATCATACATAATAAAGTATGTTAACAAAACTAATTTGCTAAAGGTAGCGCATCTCTCTTGCAGCTCTAACTGAAACTGTCCTCTATATATCCACATGAAGATGTGTATGTACATGCACAAGAATATGTGTAAACGATCCTCAGCTGGTTGGATCCTCAGTTGGTTGGGTCATCTAGGGCATGTTACCATGTCTGAGCCTGGCAGAGAGATGCTGCCAGGCCACTCTATGAGACAACAGAGCAGGTCACCAGTTACTACCTAGTAAATGAATTTGTTGGAATCAGTGGCTTTGTTTTCTTCCTGTTTTGAAAGGGGCTGAAGACATCTGGACCCTGCTGGAAAGGAACAGGCCAGACAAGAACTGCTTTTAACATGAGAGAGAAATTACACATTTCTTGTCTCAAGTATTTGTCTAGTGTGATTTGAAGATGTCTCTGAAACTCTTCTCTGTCCTCCTTTATAAAATGAGGATTAAAACTTGAACTGTGTTAGCAAATGGCTTCTTCTGTGACCTATACAATACTTAATAGTGATACTTAAAATGCTGTTTCAGGTATGCTGGGGCCAGTTATGACCAAGTGAGACAAAAACACTTGCTTTCTTAAACTGTGTAGTTTCTTGAATGAGGAAAGTGTGAAACAAAATGTAAAAAGCAAATTATCTTCTAAAGGATACTTTAGACTGTCAACTGAATGTCAACTGAATACTGAAAAAAACCCAAAACCCAAAAATACCACCCAACCCAAAAAACAAACCCAAGTTGTTTTCAAAATAGTGGTTTTAAAGTTGTTAGTGAGGTATTATTACTCTGAGAACACTCAGATTATGCACTTTTTTCCCCCCTCATTTCTGTGCAGGAGAAAGAGCCAGGTTACCTATACTTTTAACGAATAACATGAGAATAACAGACTGTTTCAGTTTTATGCCCTCAGCAGCACCAAGTGAAAGGTTGTATGTGTGGTACTTGTGACCACGACGTCATCTAGGCAGTATCTGGATCCTAATAAAAGCTGATTGCATTTTCTCTTTTTCCCTTGTTATCTCTTATGCAGTTCAATAATGTATCCTCTGCTTTTTAAAAGACTGCAAACCACTACACTTCTGTTATTTACTAGTCATCTGAAACTCCCACCCACTACGAATTACATTCTCTGTGTTTAACTCACAGCTACCCAGCATATATGTCAAAATAGTTTTTCACATTTTCTTTAAAGAGCAGCAATTAATTGCTGTACTTCTACACATTCAAAAAAAGCCTAGAAGGTGTAAACTGACGCTGAGTCATGTTTGCTATGTATACGTGGCAGATTGCACTGACATCTTAGCAACAAAATTAATTGGACCTATTTCTTAAGTGGTGTTCATTATAGAAGGAACATCTGGATTAGAGGAATGCCTTTTGGTCAACAAGATGTACTTAATATTTTCTGTGTTCAGTACTGCTATTATTGAAAAAAATATTCAAGATGATAGGACACTGCTATAAGTGAAACGGGCACCTTTACAGTGCTGTTATAGCAGTATAATTAAAGCCTATTGGGAAAAAATTATGAACCTGTTGCAAGATAATAATTCAGATCAATATGCCACTGTGTGGCTCTTCCCAGTCAAGGTTTCTAGGATATACAAGTGCATTAATTTAATATGTAAACCGATAGCACACGTTAGGGAAACACTTCTGTACTTTCGCTATCTTCCAGTATATGGCTTGTATATGAGCTTAACATGATGACTGGCAGCACATACACCTCAATCCTGGAAAATGTGATTTTCAGAGGTTCTCTGGGAAGATTTTCTAGCCGTTGGCTTTGATTTCAGCCAGCTGCCAGAGACTGGCTCTCTGAAGGCGTGAACTTTGGTTGCTGAAACTACTGCACAACTCAGCTTTTCTTCTACCTGTAATTGCTTGAACACTGTACATGGGGAAGACGGATGATGAAAGGATCCTGTCTTTTGAATTGGCAGTATATTTAAATAGAAAGCAGAAAATTAGTTTCCTCTGGTCTGTTTGTTGTGTATTTTCTAAGAGATAGTTACATTAAAGGAGTGTATGTCTTAAGGCCTCAGTTGAGGTCAGGGCTCTGTAGTGGTAGTCTCTGCAGGTACCCACATAAGAGAAACAGGCATATTTTTTATTATTTTATACACAACATACACGCTCCCAGGGTAAATATCACACCAGGATGGCAGAAGATAAAAAAAACATATAGACAAAGGGAAACCTTCCTGTGGGGACAGTATCAGGATCAAGAATGGAGGTCATGGGACGGATACTCCTGGCCACCGGCACAACAAAGCTGCCATAACCATAGGAGCGGGCACACTTGTGAACATGGCCAAGGTGGGCTTGGTTAGCAGCTCCTGCCAGATCCTCTGCTCTGCACCAGGGAAGATAATCTGGAGCTCTCTTCTGAGCCAATACTGTTAGCAGATCTAGGTTTTCCCACACCCTTAACTCCACTTAAGATTCACACAGTTGCTGTTTCCCTTTTGCAAACACAATAGCTGAGCCCTGTCTTTATGGGCCCCCAAAAAAGATCCTGTTAGCTACAATAGTTGCAGTTTCAGTGACGAAATGCTGAGATTTGACAAGATCTCACAAGGAATGCTGCCAGATCAAGAAGTAAATTGGGCCATTCCTCTTCATCCAGGTTTGTGACTGGGTGGCACTGAGGTAGTATCACAGGTCTTCAACCATCAGTCTTGGCCAGAAGCCATGGGGGCAGTGGTTAGGATGGTTATATGGGGGGACATTTCACGTAAAAATTGCTCACTACCAATATGTATCTAGAGAAAGAGATTTTTATGTCATTTTCTAGCAAAAAAAAATTCATCCAAAAATTCCCAATAAACAATGTGGGATTTAGTCTTCTTGATCAGAATGGCTTGTTTTTCCATGTATTTTTTCAAAATGCTAAACTATTGCTTATTTTGCTTTTATAATTCCACTGTAAACCTTTCCAAAAATCCTAAGCAACAAAAAGCCAACAAAGCAAAACAGTTTTCATTTATGCAGTTTTAATTTAAATGTTTCTTAATCAAGCAGATTTCCAGTAAGTAGAATCCAGAATTATTTTGTTTCAGGAAAGCAAAACAAATCCATGAGCTAAATAATTTCTTGGTTTTTCCTCCATTTTTTTGTTTTGTTTTGTTTTGTTTTCCAGTCACTGGGAGAAGTCTTAAGCCTTCTGCTCTCCCTACAATGGAAGTCCAGCCATTTGGAGGAAACGTGTTAAGCTGATGGCAATGGAGTGTACTGACATTTGCATAAAATAATTGATGTACTTACACTTCAGGGTAAAAGTGGAGCCAAAACATAAAATAATCCAAACTGCTTATTAGATGTTTCTGAAACGCAAATATCCTTGAATATCCAAGCCATTTGCCAGTGAGTTGAGTTTGTGTATTTTAGTTCTATTGAGCTGGGAATGTATGAGCCAGAGTAAAAGAATTTTTTTTCGGCAAGGAATTTATTTCCAAATGGAAGAGTTCAAATCCTGTCACCCTACTGAACATCAGACACAATCCAATTCATGTTATGCTTATTCAGTGTTCAGAATGAGTGAAAAAAACAAACAAAAAAAGGAGAAAAAAAAGACAAAAGGAATTTTTTGTCCTTTTTCAACATGTGAACTCTATTTTCCACTCTGATATTCAAATAAAGTAACAGCGGATGTTTAAACAGAGATTTCAATCCCAAACACTCCTTGCCTGTTTGTTTAATTACATTTCTGGAAGGTTGCAGCTCTCCAGCAAATCTGGACTCTGTTTTTATAGGCTTCTTGAATTCCCTGCTTTCTTTGACCCTGCAGTCTTCAGTTCAGTTCAATTATTGGTTATAGAATGAATCCCGCTGAGGCCAGTGCCACTTTGCTCATGAATTCACCAGGGACTGAGTGGTACATCAAGATCTTCCTCTTTATTTTCTCATTCTGAACTTTGCGTTACAGCTCACAGCAGTTCTCAAACACACACCCTGATGTGTGGAAGGTGGTGCTCATCACTGAATGCCATGCAATATATAGCAGGTGCCTCCGTTTGTGACCTTGTCTGATCTCAGCACTGCTCAATGCGCTGCCTGCACTCCTGTACAGTGGTGGCAGCTATCCATACACAGATCCTCCCCATTTCAATCGGAGCTGTGTCCTCATTTCTTTTCTTTCTATTTGCCTCTCCTGCCATGGGCAAAATCCCCACCACCACCTGATCAGTCCTTCAGTACTGAGTAATTTGAAGGGCTGAGCTGCAGAAATATCCAGAAGCAAAGGGAACAAACACACACAAATCAAACTCTAACATTTTTAGGTTAAAATTTCTGATGGGATGAAACATATTGTGATGATATTTATAGTGTTTTTCACTAGGCTGATTTCCTTTTAGAGCATTAAAAATAAAAGGTTACTATCACATTATATGCACATACTTCATGCTCACAATTATATCTGCATTTCAACATAATTAAGTTCACTTGCCCTCCATGTATTTTTCTTCTTTCTTCATTTGCATGGGGCTTATCCCATTATTCTGGGTCTTTTCTAAAGGTTCTTACCCTTCCATGGAAAGGGAAACCCTTTTTTGTTAAAAACCACATCTAGATCTTTCATATATAAATGGCACATATGTTTCCTGCTGAGGTTTGAGTAAGCTTTCTTAAATACAGTCTATTAGCATTTTAATGGCATGCTCACTCGGAGAAGTCTTTTTGTTTCACTGGCCAAATATGAAAACATCCTGTGTTTGCAAAACACTGATTTGGTGCCATTTACCCATCAGATATGACTCATATCATATGGGATGTCAGGTCATCATAAACATTAACAAGAAAGAAATAGCTATCAAATTATACACAAACCTCTGCTTACAGATCCATACACTGACACCTTTAAATAGTTTCACCATTTTCCACTCTATGCTTATATTTGAATTGCAAACATTGGTAAACATTGATGTCTCAATACTTGTAATGCAATTTAACACCCACTGTAGAAGCATACATGCATTTTGAAAGCTAGTAGATTTTGTTTTAATCTCCTGGGCATATGCTCTCCCCCCAGATTGTCTCATTATCAAATATTTCATACTCATGAGATCATTTTGACTCCCCTTTGCCCACACAGAGAAACTGTGTTCAGTGAAAGATCACCTAGGGAATTGCCTCTGTCTGATTCCTTCTGGAAATGGATATGAAAAATGAAATTCTTTAGTTCTGCTGATACGCTTCCCTCATCTAGTGGTATCAGGGCAGACATTTCTTTTTCCCAGATTGCTACAGCCCTACTCTTCAATGCAGATAACCAGTGGTAAGGATGACATTTTTTCATCTGAAGACGACATAGGACATGTCATTACTTTGCTGGTACAGTCTGTGGTAGAAATCGTAAAGGTTGCATTTTCCATGGAGAGACTTTGTTTCAGACATATCCAACAAATGAACTAGTTTGTTTGTAGTCTGAACAAGACAAGCAAATCTGGAAGAGCTAGAAATCCCATTTGGTTTTCTGTGATCTGATGGCACAGATCCCTATGCATTATATATGATTTAGAAGATAAATCAAAACTTTGTTTTTCTTTGTCTCTAATTTCTATGAAAAGTTCTAATTTCTATAGAAAAATACAAGTCCTCCTCTTGCACTCTGATTCCCCAAGCTCAGCTCTGCTGTAGGCTACACTCAACCTTGAATCGATAGCTGAAATAGAAAGGTCCTAAAACCCATTAAAGTAACAAGTTATACTTTGCAAAAATGACAAATAACTTTGTCCTAGCACAACATGGAAACAACTTTACAAGCAAAGCAATAAAAAAATGCATTGTTATTGCTTTAGTATATTATAACCCTAATTTGAAAAGAATCTCAGTCTGGTTTGAAATAGCTCTGTGCATATGTTACAGAAAGTCTAGAGACATCTTGTTCTTTATTAATGAAGCATGAAGAAAATGATACTGAGCATGTTTTGTTAGAAGTTTCAGCTTTCTTATGCATGCTATACATTGAGTCTTCCTAATTAGACTTTTGTAAATTAAAAGGCTTAAGGGGGCGAGGACACTTCTTGACTATTATAGGCTGTTTCTATAACTGCATTGCTTTTTCCCTGAAAAAAATATTCTCTGTTGTTTGGCACACTTTACCTTGAGATCATCCTTCTGGCAGCTGAATGGAGATAGGAGAAGGCTTGTGAAACAAATTGATCTATTTGCTTGCAAATATGGAAAGCATGCCATGTTCTGGGACTAGAAAAAGTGGCTTCTTGCTTAGCTGTATTTGCAAATATGTGATGTGAGTGAAAAGGAGTCTAGGACCTCTTAGAGAATGCATGTTTAGCCAGTGTTGTGTGTCAGTGAAGATGCTTGGAAAGCTCTCCTCCACCTTCAAGCAAGCCAGCCCAGTTTCCTCTTGATGGCAGGCAGAACTTGCCATGCTGGGGAGTCTCTGCTGCTGTTCCTTTCTTCCCAAACTATCAGTTCTTCAAGATCATCTCTGTGCTCTTTGATAGGGGTTCATATTGCACTGCTACATCCCTTGAGATCTCTCCTTTGCTGAAATGACCCGCACAAGTCAATACTGAGGATTTGGCCTTAAGACATAAACCTAACTCATTAGAAAGCTAGTGGCTCTGCCCCTGAAGAAGCCAGTGCATTTCTACTGTTACTTCTAATGTTTTCTCATGGTGTAATGCTAAAATAATGAGAGCTGTGACATGATGCAGGTCAGGCTCAGCATCATAGCCAGCAGCTATAATTTGGCAAAAGAAAAGCCCTATAGTGTAGTAGTTCAGGGCCCTGTTTCTAGCCCTTAAAAACATCTGGGGGTGAAAAGGTCTAATTTAATCTCCTCAACAAGGAGAAACTTTTGCTCTGCACAAGCAACAGGACCGTGAACTCGGTGCAATGACAGAAACCAGACCGTTGCATGGGCAGGTTTCCAGCTTTCAGGGTTTGAGGCATTGGATAAACATCAGGATAGCTCATAAAGGCAGAACTCCACAAAGGAATGGCAGCAACAGCGTTATCTGAGAGGAGACAGTCACTTGTTTTCCAGTTGGAGAAATGATAACTGAAGGATTTGCAGAGTCCAGTGAGCTGAAGAGCAGGAGAGGAAGTGACCGCTGTTTCAAGGCTGCTGGCTGACCTCTGCTCCAGCGGCACTGTCCCCACTCTGTGCCTTAACAAGTTGGGAATTGCCACATATAGTTTGTGTGCTTTTCTGTTTAGCATGTAATCCCCAGAAGCTTATGCCTGTGTTAATTATTCAAACTATAATGAAAAAGGATATTAAATTCTCTTTAATTTATTAAAAGAATAAAAATTGCATTGAGAAAGAGCAGGGGGGGAGGTTATTTCACTCTTTTGGGATTTGAGAAAATTAGTCCTGCATTATTTTTTTCCTAAAGAAAAGGAGTATTCGATATCGTAACTTCATTCTTCTGTTCTTTCCTCATTAATGTTCAAAATTCTTTGTATTTAGGAAAAAATAGGTGCTATCCAACTATTAAACTGATATTGTATTTCTTATTTTATAGCTTTCACAGTATTTTAATGCATATTTTATTTGCTCTGCAGAATATTTTTCTCAATAAGAAAAGCAGGACTATTATAAATAAAAATAGTTGTTCTGTAAAAAGCAACAGAAGTAAAGCACAACTGACCTGTGTGAAAAAACTTCACGTGAGTGAGAGAAGGTGCATGCACGCGTGTATGTTTTTATACATGAACTACATTTTAACATTCTAGTTAAGCCAGTGCTTAATATTTGTAACTGCAAACATTTTTCAAATATTGTTGGCTGATAAAAATGGCAAATGAATCCCTGAAAAGTGTGAAAGTTGAGATTTCTGAGTGTTCGGTAGTTAAACACACAAGAGAATTTTAGGACTGTGGGTTTTAAAATTTGTTATTCCCCTCCGTTGTATGTTTTCTAACTTGTTAATTCAGGCAACCTTTATTGTTTACTATACAGACAACATGTGAATGCAACATTTGGCTTTGCAAGAGTGGGATGCTAGTGCTCCTGAGGCATCAGGGCTGCTGCTGCCCCTGGCTCAGGCACCTCTGTGTGCAGTGGTCCTAAGAAGCCAAAACTGCATGCACAAAGGAGTGGGAAAAGCAGTTGTTATCCCTACTCAGCTATCAGCAAACTGAGACACTGAAAAATTAAATGTCTTTCCTAAAAGAAATCTGCAGCAAACCTGAAGCTAGAAGTCAGTTTTCCTGAGGCCAGAACTGATGTGTCTGCCGCAGGGACTATCAGTGACCGTCAGGGACTAGTGTGATGTGTAAATAATTCTTGGTATTTACTTCCTTGGTGAACTGGACCTGGGGAAGGAGAGACTTTCCTCCCAGAGTACTCTGATGAGCTTTATATTTTTTATCCTGTGATTTTTGGAAGGTAAGGAGTGAGGAAGGGCAGCTCAGCAGTTGCATCAGCCATTGGTAGAGATGTTAAGGAGGCTGGGAGAATTAATGACCTTAATAAATCAATAGAAAGAACACAAAGGTGGTGACATGTCTGTCTTAGTGGTCCCATAGCCAGGCTCTAACGACTTTCTGTGGATGACCTTTACATTATGACTGCTCAAGGAGATGATAGTGTCTTCTAGTACCCCCAGCAACAGAGGAGACATTACTAGAGGAGAACTGGGCACTAAATAAAAAGGCCATGACCTGCTGGAGGAGAACTTGGCTCTTTGGTATGGCAGCAGGGTGGTTTGAGGTAGGATGGGGTCAGGACATTTGTCTGGGTGCTGTTGCCGGTCCTATCACCAGGAAGGTATGTGCCAAATTAGCATGTCTTGAAGATAATGCACAAGATATTTTTATGAGGCAGTTTTCAGGAAGCAGAGTCCAGTGGTTCGAAAGAGATGAAAAGTATCATAGAAATTTAGTGCACACAATCAAACCTTTTATTTCCTCATTTTGGAGCTCTCAATTTATGATCAGAGCTGCCAGGAGGACGACAGAAGCTCTGCACATCGAGTGACCTTTGCAAACCTGGCTTTGAAAATTTGCCTTCAGAGGGTATGGAAGGAATTCCCCTTTTTCACTCCTTGGAACTCTGATTAATGCTACTTTGTCAAGGGGCTCCTTTCCTTAGTGCGATATCGGTATTTAGCACCTTGGTTCTCTGGCCCCTCTTACCACAGGGCAGCAGAAGTAGCTGGGAAGGAGAAGGACCAAACAGTGGGGCTGCCACCCCTTGGTCAACAACAGTAAGACTGTTGCAGGTCCTCTGATCACTGCCTACAATACTCGCAGAGGTTTGATTTCCTGCAGATTTGAGTTGCTCCTTTCTGTTGAGGTAAAGCCACACATGGCTCAAAGCTAAACTTATTTCAAAGCTCAGTTATTTCCCCCAAAACACAAGTTCTGAGTGGGCAGAAATTATACTCAGATTTGTGCTGAAATAAGTGGAAAGCATCAGCCAGAAGAAAACATGAATGAAAGCATGATGGTTCATTTCAAACTGAAGCACTTTGAACTTTCCTTTTGAGGAAATATTGAGAGTAAGTAAAATGAGATCAAATAAAAAATCCCATTAAAAATAGAAGTTTCATTTTGGGTTCAATATGAAAGTATTTTTAAGATCTTGTGAAAAGGTATGATTTGCTTCAGGTCAGCCCAAAATGTACAGCAATCCTCCCCCACTGTCTTGATCCAGCCACTGCATTAAGAAACTATCTAGCGATATCAACATTAAGTAGAAGTTCCTCTACTAGTTACTGTCAAGTCCACTTGTTCATGTGCAAAAAATACCTAAAGATAGCTATTTCAAACAGACATCCAGGCTTGCTTCTCAAGATCATAAACTAGGCTTTTCACAAGAGCCTTCATGACAGTGCATATAAATGCTGGGTCTTTTCTTAATGTTCCAAGGGCTGTTTGTGACCTTTGGCCGCTTGCCTTCGGCTCACTTCCATTTGCAAAAAAACATGGAAGTCAAAAGCACATGATTACCTGAAGCTGTCCTAATCTCAAAGGCAAAATTCCAGGTCAAGGCCAACTGCTTCAATGTACTTGGATTTGAGAAGTCTGAAGGGACTAGGCCTTTTATAGATATCTCTGAAAACTAACTTCAAGATTCAAAACCTGGGAAGATCTCTGATTCATTTGAACCAGCTGAGATTTATCCCTGATTTCCTCAGATTAAGGCTCTTGTTCTTTGCTTTTATGTTGTGCTATTTTCCACAGGCCAATAATTCATCAGGCTTTGAGTCATTTCAAGCACAAGCCTAAAATTGAGCATATTCATTCTCCAGCTGAAATAATTCTGTTCTGGTGGCAGGAACCTGTCTTTTGAGTAAAGAAGAATGAACAAAGATGGAAGAATAATGCATTTTATGACCTGAAACATTTAGGGCTTATACCGTTTTTTAGACCACCTTCTATGATGTACATGTCTCTGTATCTATGTGTCAGTTCTTCAGTAATACGTTTAAACCCAATAGCTGATTTCAGCTGCATTTGGCAATGGAACTATGATAAGTTCCTACACCTTTTGTGAAAAAAGGCAGCTGGTCTTTGGGAAGAAATTGTATTAATACCCAAGAGAGCAAATGGTTAATAAATTCACTTTTTCCAGGTATCAGAGGACCCACACATTGAAATTAGATTACTTTAGCTTCATTGCTTCCAGAAGTATTTCATATAGTGAATGAGACTGGATGCCTGGACACATTATTCCTGATTTTAATCTTCCACAGCTTGTGTAAACCAGCCCATGTCCTTTGCTTCTAGTAAAACTACAATGATGTCCACCAGCTGAGGATCCAGCCCTACTATTTTAGCGGTCAGCAAATGTAGAGTTTCCACTTCTGCTTCCACTCAGCTAGCGTTGGGGGAAAACATTGAGACTCTCTCCCCATTTGGGGCTATAGTGATATAGGTTATATAGTGATTAAGCTTTCCCAGCAACTTTTGCATCAGTGCTTTCTCCTTTTGAATGGTAGTGTAACTCTTTCAGTTTTGGCTTTCCAGAGATCTTATGTGCTTGATGCACTGTGTAAACCTGCAACAGGAGTACCTGCAGACAGAGAGTCTGGATAGCGCAAGCTCCTAAAAGCATTGTAAGCCAGAGCAGGCAGCTGCACAAGATGACAAGAATCATCTGCTCTTGATAGCCTCAGTCTCACTGCTAGTATTCTGCTTTCAAGTGCTTGCTGCTTCTGTATAGAGCTCAAAGGAAAAAACAGTACCATCAACCAAAAAAAGCACAAACTGTGGAAACGCTTGCACCTGTCCTTGAAAACCTCTGTCTCAACATGCCCAGAGAGAAACCATAGCGAGCATGCCAGTGTGTGGCTGAGGTATAGCATGTTATCTGAATCCTGAGAACAGGGCACACAGCACAGCAGGTATTACTTGTGTCCTTGCAGGAGATGCACATGTAGATGTAGTAGATGGGAGTTTGTGCACTGAGTGAAAACGCACCTGCAGGGAGAAAAACATCTGAATAAAGCTGTTAACTTACAAATAAATGGAACAGTGAACTACCCTAAAAGTGAGATAATAAAGAAACAGTCAGGGACCACATTGGCATTCAAGTAACTATTTTTAGCTTGTATTTACTAATTGCATAGGAGTAAGAAAAGCAATTGTAATTATGAAGACAGATGTTCTTGGTAAGTGGAATAAGCTTTTTCTACACTGTGTCTCCTTCAGAGGAATCCATACATTTATATCTAGTATTTTTCAAAGAACAGAAGGGTAAGCTTACTGAAAAGGCAGTAATTGGCATGAAATGGGCAGTCAGTTGAAGCTGAAAGCACTTGCACCCACTTCCCTCTTCATTATACTTTTTGTGTAATGTAGATCACAGAAGTGCAATAGCCTGACAATTTACTTGATTAAAAGTGACATTGTAAATATAGTCAAAGGCAATTTGTATTAGGAACTATTTTTGGTAAGAAGGTTGTCATCTGTAATGTTATTAGGCTTTATGAGATGAAAGACAATGAAACCCTAATTTGCATATAATTCAGCTTAGTATTTTTTAATAAGGTCTTGTGTATTATCCAGCCATGGGGTTTGATTTGCACAGATGGAACCAAGAGCTAGAACTTTTTCAAAGAATATAAATGTAAGGTTTGTACTTTGGGCCAGTTTCACTTTTCATTTCAAGCACACTCATGCAGGCAGAGAAGAAATAAAGAAGGGGTCAAAAAAAAGAATATCCATGGGCTATATAATGCCCTCATACCGTGCTCAGGTCTCCGACTGATTTCACTGTCTCTCTCCTGGCACAGGAGTTATTGAGCCAAGATGCACAATCTATATTGCTGTCCCTAAGGCTGTGTTCACATCACATCAATCTTTTTTATTTGTTTTTATCAAGGAAAAAAAAAGGCAAACCAAACCCTACTCCCCCCCAAAAACCATCAAAACTGAGGACCCTGAAAAAACCCTCGTGTGCTCACTTCAGAGACTCAGATATTCCAGACAGCAGTCCAGGTTCCTAGTATCATAATGAAGAACTAAATATTAATCATATTCCATGTACTATTATAGAGACTGAAACAAGCAATATCATCTTCTCTGAGAGTGGTACTTGTGAGGCTGTGCAGCAAGTGTCTTTCTGTTGCTCCCTTATCAAATTTGCTGTGGTTATTAGTCCAAGGACATTTTTTCCCAACTGCTAGCACTTCTAATCAAATTGGGAAATATTAAAATCAAGCTAATGGACCTGACATTGGTTCTCATGGCTGAGAAAGGCACTCTCTTTCTCCTGGGTTGGCTTGGTAGAGGTAGAAGGCATAAAATCTTCCTCCTGCCAGGAGTATCAGATAATTCTGTTCCAGTTTTATACTCTGGAAGTGCACAGCATATGTGTATATACTTGACTTCAAACTTCCACATCAGTAAAGAAAGAACAAATCCAGGTTTCCATGGCATGGCAGATTACTCAACTCTGGAACAATTTATTGACTTGACTCACATTGTTTCTCTGCTCCTTGCAAAACCAGTCTGTGAAATTAATTGTATATAAATACATAAGAAAAATACAAGAAAAACAATGAACAAAATAGCTTAGTTCTTAATGTTTGAATAGATAAGCCAACGTCTAAAAGATACTCAAGGAACAGGTTTACAGAGTAAGTGAGGGTCACTGCTACACTTTTCCTGGCTTTAATCATACTTCAGGAAAGGCTGTTGCTATTCCTTTTGCTGTGTTATTTAAAGGATGCCTTTCTCTTACAACTGGCACTGTGACATGGATATCCCACTTAAACACAACCACGGACAGGTTTGAATGTTGGCTGTATCAGCTCTTCTGGCCTGTGCAGGCATTCAAATCCAAATCCAGCTTTTCACATGATTCCTACAGTGCATGGGATTTTCAAGGGAAGTTCTTCCAGTGCTCGGGAAAAATGTTTTGGTTTCTTAGCAGGGCTACGGCCTGGAGAAGCTGCTTTGAAGATGGACATGGAGGGGAGGACTTCAACCTTTCCACAGAGAGATAAACTGATTATTCCTGGAATGTGTAAGTACTCAAATGTGTCTATAGAAATTGGTTTGGGAAGATTTCCCATGACACAGATTTGTCATCAGGCGCCATTCTCATTTCTTTTATTGCTCTGCTCTTTGACTCTTCATGAACCTAGCCAGCAACTTCAGCAATGCAACTGAACCTGTGACCCATCATTATTTGCCTGCTTAGAAGCAAAAAATAAATGAGACAGAAACTTTCTCATAATTTTCCTTGTCCTTATACTCTCTATATGCTCCTTTCATGGCAGCACTGTTCTTTGCAAGTGACAGGGGCCAGAGGAGGAATAGTGTACAAAAATGTGCAAATTTAGGTGTGATTTTGGTAGGACACAGGGGAATGGCCAATTCAGCAATGCAGTATTAAGCAAATTAAAAAATGAGCAAATGCAGAAGACACTGAAAGGAGAATAATGCCTTGTGCTAAATATGCACTTACAATGAGTGGGGAAAATACATATAGTACTAAACATCTGCTGCTGGACTGCAAACATAATGTCCTGTGAGAACAGCAATGAGCACCTCTTCAGTACACGATTCCAAAATCACCACCTGTTGAGGTCAGAGAGGTTGAATGAAAACCTGAACAAGAGGGAAAATGAATCCTTAGTATGCCTAGATTTCAAGGCACTGAGGAAGGATAATATCCAAGTCATGTCTGTTTGGCAGAGACTAGGAAAGAGAGTCTGTTGGCAAGAGAGCATTAGTTCCTCAATTACCATCCCAAGGGAGATGCCTCCAGCCTTTTGGTTGAGCAGAGCATCCTCAAAATGTCATTGCCCATGATTGATAAAAGCTGTGTGCTTCACAAGCCATCCCTTGAATTTCTGCTCTATTTTTTTATCCTGGGCTGGTTGCTTCATATCGCTGATATGAATATTGAAACTGAGTGATAACAGCATGAGCTGAAATATATGTTAGGAATCTTGAAAGGGGTAAAAGTGGGTTAAGAACTTGGTTGTGGGGAGAAAACTGTGAGAAGCAGCATGATGAGAAGTAACTGGGAGTGCAGGTGGTGATGCAAAGAAAACCAAAGAGGAAATTCAGGCTGTTCATACCCAGAAAAGCTGACTGACAGCAAAGAGGATGGAATGGGGGAAATTGATAACAGAAGACCACTGAAAGACTGGATTCATGGCTGGACAAGGCAGTTGATTTTGGTGTTGTCACAAACACAAGATGGTTAGATCATGGAAATATTTGTCAGTCAATGCACTATTTTGGGAAATTGTGAGGGAAGATGATAGACTGTGGGAAGATAATTGTTTAGCGGGGCCTGGAGAAGAGGAGGAATTGGGGTGGAAGATGCTGAATGTCAGAATCCACTGAAGAATCAGAGTTGGAAGGATGTGGAGTAAGAAGAAGGTATCAGAGATATGGAAGAAGCACAGACAAACAACAGAAGAAGAGTATTTGTGAGAAAAAAACCAATAATGGATAGAATATGGATGAAAGAAGAAACTTCATGTTAAGAAAATATCATGCCCTTGTAAGGGTATTTGGAGAAATCTCAAAGGGACTTACATTGTATAAGACAGTCCTTACAGAGGAGGAAAAGACTCTTAATATTAAAATATGGAAAACAAAATGAGATGCTGACCCAGATTTCTTACAGTACCTCCACACTGCAGTGTAGTATCTACCTTAAAAAGAGCCTAAAAGGTTTATTCAAGGGTTATGAAAGATATGTTCCATTTAAGGCTATTTATATTTAAATACTCAAAAATCATTAGTCACTTTAAAAAATCTTGGCTACTTTTTGTATACTACATTTTTTTTCTGAGTACTTGTGTATTATGCAAAATACACAGTGTTTCTGAGCCAAGGGCTTTTGGTATAAATTGAGTGGGTTCTAAACTAAAGCAGAAGTATAAATAAATGTAATTTATTGCACATCTTACGCTTTCTCTCTTCCCTTCCAACCCTTAGTCAAAAAAATTCTAGAACACTGAGGATTGTGTGCTCCAGGGTTTGACAGAGGAGGAATCTTGACTCCTGAGTGAAAAGGTTTCTTGCATTTCCACAATTCCCAATTTGTATTTGCAGGCAATCTTACTGGGCATCTGGATCTCAGATCTTTGTGGAGCCAGAAACTTTGAAGGCAGTGAATGACTTCCTATCTGCTGGAAAATCATGCCCATTCTCACTTCATGAATCTGCAACAGACAGTGAGTTCCTTCATGGCATTTCTGTTTATTCCATCTATAATAAGGCTCTGTTGACTTTTGAAGCTCTCGTTTATGAAGCCAGAGCATAACAGGATCTTTCTTGTAGCTTAGATCCTCCTTCTCAAAAGCGCATGTTGTTTGTGCAGGAAACTCTGCAAAAAGAAAATAAGGTCTCCCAAATTAGTACCTGATGAGGGAGAAATGTTAATCCTCCCCATTTGCTCTGCAACCTCCAGCCAAACTTACCAAGTACATGTGATATGGACTTGAAGATGGTTTGGGTTGATGAGCATGTTTTCATGGTTTGTGTTTTTTTTCTGTCAGCTGAACTATCCTCCCATTTCACAGTCTATGAAGAGGCACAGAGTAAATGTTATCCAGTAGTATTAGATGAGAAATAAAACAAGAATAAAAATCAAGAAACACACCCATTTACAACACATACCAGGGTAAACACATGCTTGTAGCACAACTGCATGGTGGATATGTACCTTTAGACCTTCTTAGCCATTAAGAACAGCCTCTTTCTCCTCATAATGAAGGTTCAGTTTTGAGAGTTAATGTACAGCTCATGCATACACCCAGATGGAAATGCAATACGTTCTGATAACCATATGGTGCAACATGAAAGATAGTCAGGATAAAGATTACAACAATCCTGAAATTAATGTAGTATTGAGCCTGATGTAGATCCCACAAAAACCCAGTGTAAGCTTTCTCAGTGACATTTGGGTCAGGTCTTTCTGTGCTCTTTGTGTGTAACTTAAGATTATATTTCAAAGGTCAGCACAGCTGAGCATAAATAATAGATGGCCTTGAAGCATTCTTTCCCTTTAGATCTGCCTCCAAATTACCTTTTGGGATTTCAAGGGTTTTTCTACTGGTTTATTCTCCCTAAAGCAATAATTAGATAATGCTCCACTTGTAATTTGCGCTGGCAAATAATGAATGGTGAAGTGTTCTGTGAATGACCAGGTGAGACTGATAATAGTATCTGATGAAGTGAAAATACAGTATTTAAATATAAAATAAAATACATCAGATTATAGACTGGGTATGATTCTAGGGCAGTCTGTATTCTTTGTAACATGGAAAACAGCTCTGTTTATTTAGGAAGTGGGTAATTTTTTCATAGGCTTTGGAGTACCAGTCACTTTCAGATGACTTTGGATCCTTCCTAAGAGCATGATGTGGTGATAAAAACACAGGCCTTTAAACACAAAAGACAGATACGTTGCACAAGTGAAAGCAATTGCCAATAAAGAGGTATTAGCTGAGCACGTATCACCACCCAGCTCCACTTAATTAAATGCTTTGCTAAACACATGCAAGTATTTTTTATAGACACTAAATATTCAGGGAAATGCCAACTGACTGGATTTTTATTTAGTATTTCCTGTTTTCTGGGCTGAAGTGTGTGAACAGAGCTGCTTTGTTGCACTTTCTTGAGCTCTGTTGAATGCTAAAGTTCATGGATCACAGCCTTACTACTGAGCGTGCACATGAAAAGTGTAGCAAGGGTTGAGCAAAATGTGGTTTTGCACTCCATGAGGCCCTCAGCAGCACCTTCTATGGAGTTTTACAGATGGAATCACACTTTCTACACTTCTGCATTAGTCTGAGGTCAAGGCTATGGATGTCTGCCAATTCCTCTGTTTCTAATGCAACAGCTTCTGCTAATAGTCTGTATCTCTCTGCTTACCAGTTCACCCCCTCTGAGTGCTGGGGAGCTTTTTTCTTGGAGAGGAACATGCAGATGGTTGCGGTTTGGTTCTGCTGTGCCATGTCTGGAGACCAGTGTGCCTGTGTTGGTTGCAATGACCTTGGCACTCCCTTCTACCTGGAGTATCTCTCAGACACAAGTTCCTTCTTTGGTTTTGCCTCCTGTCTGCTTTTAGCTTGTCTCACTCTGTCTGCCCAGCTTCCTCTGACCAGTGCAGCAGGTCAGGCATTCACAAGCCATTGCCTTGGATAGAAGCCAACATTTTGACTAAGAAAGATCAATTTAAATGGATATTCATCAGACTTTAATGATGCTTGTTAGCTGTGTGCCACAGGCAAGACTGTCTCCTGACACCTCTGTGGGTATTATCACTCCATGGAGGTAAAAGACAGCAGGAGAGATTTGCATCCAAAATGCAGTTTGCAGCCTGACACATAGTCCCTGTTATTAATCACAGTTCACCCGTCTGCAAGCAGATAGATTGCCACCCTTCACATATTTCTAACATGAGGTGTTCAGAAGGTCATTGGTTATTCTTTTCCCTAAAGGGGATTAAAGTTTTATTATGGGCATTTATTGTTTCTGAGGATTTCTAGTTTTTATTATGGATGCTTCTAATCAACCTGCATGCTATCTGCTAGCTCAGTAACTAGCAGAGTTTGCTCAGGCTGCCTATTTTGGGAGAACAGGCAGTATCTAGCACCCAAAACACACAAACAATCCTGTTCCCAACGGGATCACAACCTGCAGCTTGGGGAGTCACTTTTTCTGCAGTAACTTCAGTGTTCCGTGGAGCCTCATTAATGCACATTTTGAAACTCTGCACAGATGCCTGAAGAGGCATTAGGAACCTGAGAAAATCCAACCTTTAGTTTTGTACTCTGTGACTTGACTTTTTGCGGTATATGATAAGGTGGTGAGACTAATTGCTGTCAGAATTGAATTCATGGGAGTTCTGCAAAAACACAGATTTGTGTGTACTGTGGCAGTGGAAAATGTTATGCTCTCTGCTCAAATGCCTGCAGATTCAAATCTCATCAAATATGTCACAGAATTGGTGGTCTTCTTGAACCTGTAAACTTTTCAAAGCTATTAATTTTTTTCTATTTTACATATCTATGCACCAAGGTCATGTTCCCTAGTGCTTGCCTTTCTGCATAGGGGGTATGTTCAAAAGGGCGTAAGTATAGAAATGGTCCATAGGATTTGAGCACCAAAATTACTTCCTTTGAAATCCTTACCTCCCACCTTCTTTGGTTTTTTTTTTTTTTTTTTTTGTACAACTTGGTAAAAGAAAGAAGCTGTAACAGTCCTTTTTGCTCCTATCCTTTTGTGTTTTTTTTTTTTTAAAATCAACAATTGAATGTGATTTGCCCTGATTAGGCTCACAAGAGTGCTCTGTGTTACAAGATTGCTGGATTTAAAACAGCAGATGAATTTTCTGTGCCACTTAATCCCATCAGAGTTCACATTTTGCTTTCTAATCCTGAAAGACCCTTTCTGCCTCCCAATTCTCTGCTGTTGTTCCTGCTGCTGTGATGGTGATCTAGCATTGGGTGGGAACTACTGGGACTTTGCAGGACTGCAGGTGGTATTTTTGGAAAGTTGAGTCAAGCCTTCATTCTTCTGAGATGAATACATCAAAATTCCCCATAATTAATGGTGGATGGGATTTTCAGCTCTAATCCTAAAAGCTGAGAGGATCAGGGAGGGCCCTCCTGTTGCAGGACTGCCCACCAGCTGCATGCTGCCTTTCTTACATGAAGCACACCTGTGTGAAGGGCTGAGGAGAGAGAAGTCCCAGAACAAACTCCCTGTAACAGGGCAATTGAGAAGCAAGAGGAAGTTTCCTCTGGGGTCTGCAGGTTTGTGATGGGGGTTCTCTTAGTACTGGGAGTCTTGAGATGCTCAGTTGTTTTTCACCCTGCCCTCCACCAGGCTCAGATGAAGCCTTTGGGTTCCGTGTGGTCTTAATTCAGAGGGAAAGCAATACCTCAGCTTTGCAGCCTGTAAAGTCCTTTATGATGTGACAACTGACAGCATGCAACTGCATGCATTGCTGTCCTGAAGGCTGACAGTGCTGTCCTTTGCACCCAGACTGCTCCAGAGAGGTTTAATTTCTTCTGATAAATGAAAGGCATTAAGAAACGTCTCCTGCCCTTTGAAGATACAACCAAGAAATTTCACTTAGCTTAAGCACAATATAATGGAGTTGTTATTCCTAAAGATTACCCTCAAAATATGCCTTTTAAATGGCTTGAAAGTGCACTGCAGAAAAGCCACCAAAATGGCTTGGTAATAAACAGACGTTTCTCATCATCCACCAGAACAGAGAGGCTTAATTTCTTGGTGGTTAAATAGTAACATTAGAGATGAGATACTCTGTGATTTTTGTTTGCAGGGTGAATGAATTTCCAAATGTACTTTTGCTGAGGAAGAGCTATCTCACCATTACTGATAAATACATGCAAATGTTAGAGTCATAATCTTCTTTAACCAAATAATGCACAACAATTAAGTTTTAAATTATTGATATTATAAAAGGCAAAACAGCCTTTAGGCACAGGAGTTTCCATGACTCCAGTACTGAATAATGAAAACTCCTTTTTCCCTCAGTTTTGTTGAGTGCATTATTAAAATGCAATTCTTCATACTTTTTGTCTTTTGAACTTTGAATTCTATTTAAACAAGGGCACTGGGGAAAAGTTAATTAAAGTGAGAAAGTTAGCTGACATATTTACCATTTCAGGGGACATGCTGTATTTTTGCAGTGAGAGGTATATTGAGTTTGCATTCAGAAGAATAACCTATACAAAGTCAGCCCTGAACAGCAACAAACAAGAGAGGCAAAATTTGGTTATTAAAAAATAGGTGGATGGCTGCAAAGGTTCATATTTTAATTTCATCTTTAAGACTGCTCAGTCTTTTTGTATATTGATAAACAGCAATGAGAAGCCCACTTGGGATTGTTTCTGTGAGACAGCACTTCCTGTACAAGGAAAAAGAGAAAGTTTGGGGCATAGTAGGTTTTTTTGTTATATCATAGAAAAACTGTAACAAGGCTCAAGAACTGGAAGCTGAAAGCACACAAATTCAAACCAAAATAGATGCTTTAATTATGCAAACGAGTACTAAGGAAAGGTCCAAATTCTCCATCTCTGTGTCTTCATGTCTGTAACACCAGATTGCATCATCAAATCCCCCCTAGACTGTGACCTGGACATGTGTGGGATGGGAAGAATGTGGGGCATCCAGGGAGGAATAGTATTTAAAGATTTATGGTGCAAAGCTATACTTTGTAGCAGCTTGAGAAGGTGGGATCTGAGACAAAGCATGATGGCATAAGCGTAACCCTGCCTTTACAGGAGCAGGCCATCAGTATTAACTTGGCTTTTGGATGGTGAAAAGACTTAGTGCCTAGAGGTATTGGGCTATAAATCTCTCACTAGAAATAAGCAACTTGTTGGGAATCTTTGACAAGTTTAGTTTAGTAACTGTGCCACAACCTCGATGGGGGTTTTGTGTGTTAGAAACTTAGTTTGGTTTTTTTAACTTTTTTTTTTTTTTTTTTTTTTCCATAAATCTGCTGAATTATTTAGGGGCTGAATTTTAAAATTAGAAGATGCATCATTAAAAAAAAAAGAGCTATGAATATTTTATGAAGGGTTCTGGGATTTCACGGTATCAAAATACATGTTGCAGCCTTGGAGACTCCAGTATGGAGCCACATGAGCCACTCGCTCCCTTCTGTCTGATCTGCAGTGCTCACCACAGCCACAGAGGAGAGCAGAGGGGTCCCTATGTCCCCCAGTGCAGGAGGGAGCCCTGTGTTGCCCAAGGAACCCAACTGATGATCCACCTCCCATCACATGCCAGTAGCTCCCCTTTTTGGTGGTAAATAGAAAAACAGTATTTTGTATCAATGGAGTTCCTACACATTTTGAGTGTGATTTGAGAGTGATATGTAAAACAAGTTGGTCTTGTTTTATATATACAAAGAGAGAGGTGAGGGAACTTGGAAAAGCCATGTGATACGGTTCCCGGCAGTGCTACTGGGTCAGCAAAGCTGCTCCAGAGTCCAGGGGATTCTGGAGGAGCAGGAACCTTTGCAGAGACCACAGAAATGGGATGCACAGTCTGGTAGGGACAGGGTCTTGGGAGGTTTCTCTGTAAAGAGAAGAGCAGCAGGATTAAAATACACAAGTCGTTCTTAAGGATGACCTGCAGGTATCCCAGAGGGGTATGTTTGCGCAGGCTGCTGTGCACCAAGATCCGTCTGTACCTCAGTGGATCCCTTAGCAACCTTTCAAGTCAGACAAGATCTGGGGCAAGTACTAACAGCTACAGTCAGGCTTTCTCCAGCGTAATTTACCCGTGTCTAAATGTATGTAAAATAAGTCCCAATGACACTTGCTCTTATGAATTAGCAGGTCTTGCTGACACAAATCAGGAACTCAATACAATATTCAGCAAGCACATTAAATCTCCTTCTAACATGTGGCATGCTGAGACACTCTTCGTTATTACCTTAAAGTATTAGAAGCTGGAGAAATGCCAGTTCTCCCCTCTGATGGCAACAACAATGACATAGGCAGAAATAATTAGCTTTCTGCTACACAACTGGCATGGATGATGCTGTTCTTCAAAGTGCATTTCTCTCCTTTTAGCTGCTGTGCAGAAATCCTTGATAATTAATCAGCTCTTGGTGACACTGCAACATTAATAAATCCTCAAGAGTTGCATTAAATGTCTTGTGCAGATATACAGACCTCAGTATTGTCAAGATGGTTGTGCTGCAGATTGATTCTGAGCTGGGGTAACAGCATAGCCCCACTGAGGTCAAAGGAGCTCCAAGGATTTACCGACACTGACGTTCTGCCTTTGCGTGCAATGTCAGAGCAAGTCCTCATCCTTAAACCTGAGAAAACAAGAGCCCTTTGGGTTCCTCACAGTCTTTGACTACAGCAGTTAGGAAGAAAATATTGTCTGGCAAAGGAAACCTGTTCTGATTCAGTGGATTTTTGAAGGAGCTAAGTTATCACCCCAAAATAAAAGCTGAAACATTTTTTTCTTCAAGTTTATAAAAATCCAATTTTTTCTTCATTTTCTGTTCATTATTATGCACACCTACTTTTCCCTCAGGGCTGTTCAGGACACCCTCAGCTCTGTGCATGGCTGATCTTGGTGGCATGCTCTGGCAAGAAGTTCTGACAGTTGTCTGGGGCACTCACTTGCAAGACTATATTACCCTTTGCCATCAAACAGGCACCAAGGGCAGACTGAATGCCTTTTCTTCTTTTCCTTTTGCTCTTTTCAGGAATGGATCCCTAAGAAAACTAATGAAAGTTCTGGTCTGATTCTAGAAAAAAAGAACAATTTCTTGCTGCAAGGTGACATGTCCTGGGACAGGTAAGCTTGTAAACTTGTAAGCCTGGGGTGAGAGAGCGCCTCGCACTTACTCAAGCATGTTTTCATGATAGCTAAGGCTCTTCATGTGAATCATTCATTATTTAATGTTGTAAATCAAAGCATTTCACAGCACCACGGAACAATTCCCTTGACCGTATCAGAAGCAGGAGTTAATTTTTTCTCACCAAACTACATTACAATTATAATATGCACCAGAGAATAATTTATTCCTCCATTCCAATGCTGGAAATGCTTTCTCACTTTTACAGAATCAATTTCTCCTGCTATTGGCAAATACTGTAACAAAGAGCAGGAAATGGTATCAAATGTGTCCATTCTACTGACATGGATTGTAATGAGAGTAGAAAGCGGGCCAGCGTTAGCTCTCATAGTGTTAGTAGCATAAGCCTAAGTGCGAAGCCATTTTAATTAATTATGTGCTAATAGTCTCTGGGCTGATGCAGCATTTGGCATACTCTATGTGTACAAGTTATACTCAGTTCTATTTTTCCTTTTTGAATAAAAATCAGCAGTAATTCCTCAATTCTGTGGAAGCCTTCTGTTGTAATCAAAAAGTCAATGCAGCATTCAGGCTTCATATGTACTTTACCATTCCCTTAGGCCATTGTTTAGATGGCATTTTTAGGAAAGTTAAACACCATTAATATCCTGTGTTTTGCTTTGGCAAAGCAAAGTCACTCCAGAGCTGCTTTGGGTAAGGTTTACAACTACTTTGGGGCACCAGGCAGCTGAAACAGCAGAAGGCAAGAGCAAATAGGATCCTAATAACCAGAAATTCCTAGGAAAGTTTTTTTTTTGCGGATACTTTTTTGGGTTTGTTTTTTTTTTTAATGTTGTCTCTTTCCCTACGGAATGGCTGTCCTGGTCTTTCAGTCATAGGCTGATGGACAGTCCCTCATTGTTGTGAATAAAAGGATGTCATCTGTGGACTTTTTCACTGTGAAACTAAATATTTCAGAAGTGCTTGGACTGATCTGGAGAACTCTTATTGTGGTTAAATGTCAAATTGGAGGGAAAGCAAAATCTTCACAGGGTGCCGTAGCGAAGTCCTGTAATTGAAATTGATGGTGATTTCTCTGGTAGAAAACAGTCTAGGAGGAAGGCAGCTCACAATTCAAGGATGATTTGGAAGGATTTGGGTATTTGCTGTTTGGCTCCTGATTTAATTATTGTTTAGCTGTAAATACTCCCTCAACCCAGAGTGGATGGCAATTATCAAATTCAGCATAATTAAATGATTGTAAGTACTAATGAAGTTCCTAAATAACCAAAGACATTCTAATGCAATAGGCCTTAGAACCATGTCAGGTCTTTACCTCTGTGAAATTGCAGCTTAAAAATAAGATATGCTTTTCTCCTAGCTTACAAAAGCAAAGCTATTTTCAGGCTAAAATATCTCTTCTGTCCAGGCAAGAGAGCACTGTAATACTCAGGGTATTTAGTAACATAACAAATGTACAGGAGTCATGTTTATTTTGACTATTGTCTCTCCCAATTAGTATTTATTGTGGAAAAAACAGTTCTGTGCAAGTACCAAAAGGTAATGTGTGCTATAGTCCCATTACTAAATTATATTAATAGTTTTCTCATGCAAGATCACGTACATACAGCCAAAGAATAAATTCAAGCTCTTTTGGTGAGTCAACTTGTGGCTATGAAGAACACAAAAAGGGTTCTGATTAAAAATCTGCCTCTCTGATTCACATGTTATTCCATATAAAACAAAGTCTCTCTGATTTTTACTCATACCCCTGCCTCAAAGATCACACTTTGTCCTCTGTGTGCACAATACCACAGTATTCTCATGAGCATATGGACCTTCCCACAGAGGCAGGCATGGTATGGGCCAATGAGACCATGAGAAAATCACTGCCCAGCTCATTGATGGAGAGCTGTAATTTCAGTTAAGGCTGCTCTCTTTGCTGCTTGAAATGAAGATGAGTAGAGCATGAGGCTGACTTTGGAAGTTTCTAGTGGTAAATATCCGGAGTCTACTACCCCTGTCAAAAGGGATAGATGTTTCAACAGCTAGTCAGCCAATTTCACGCTAAAATTAAAGTTGTCAGTCATCAGGTGTCCTGCCTGGTAGATAAGTGATATTACAGTTTCACATACCCAATCTTTTTCCATTGGTCAGAATTTGATGCAGAATCCTTGCTGGCATGCTATTGACACATAAAATGTAGCAATTATTGCTAGCATTTTATTCTCAAGGTTTTTTGGCACATTGAGCTCAGATTCCCATTTGCTTGGTTTAATACATGTAAACAATCCAATTTTTCATCAGTTCTGCTCAAGAGCTCATCAGTGACTGCATATGGGTGTAATCAAGTAAGCGTCATTTACTAAATTCAAAGCTTAGTTCTTCCATTTCCATCAGTTCCCACTTCTTTTTAAATTTCCTAGAATAGCTCCACATTTTTAAACAGCGTTAGGCAGGATTCTTTTCTGTTTGTTTGTTTTACTCTTACTGATATAATTTCAGTTCTTTTTTTGCTGCTTGAAGTGTAATTCTACTTTCCATGCATAATTCCTTTGCAAGGCCAGATGGACAGAAATGGTCCCATGCCATGCTGAAATCCTCTGTCTTATTTATACAAGATAAATCTTGTTCCTAAACAATTCTGAAGAATGTGTTCATTATGTAATACCTACTGAATTTGTCATTCAACTCATTGTTATTTCATCTTTCATCATTATGCTGTTCTCTATACACATGTACTGGAAAGGGGAAAAAGATAAAAGCTGTAGAGAAGATGGTGACAGCAATCTTGTGAGATGGATGAATTTGTCTATCACTGTTTTGCCTCCATGACAACAAGCAGATTATTGCTCACCCTTTGCTCCTCTTTTCCCTAAAGTATGCAGAGCTCCCTTGGTGCCACTGCTAGTGAGCAGAGTATAGTGCCTATTGCTCAGTGTCAGAACTCACAACTTACTCACTGATTTTGTGTGCTTGGGATTTCATGTGTCTGAATACTACTGATGTGCATATCCGGAAATGCATCTGTGTTAAAAATGCATTTATTTAATTGGGAGTGTACACTGGACTCTTTGTGAACATGTATTTGTAGCAAGTTATCTGTGGTACATACCTTGTATCCTTATTGAGGTACAGCTCTTCAAAGCAGTCTTTCAAAAGGCAGAAATACCCAGTATGGTGCTCAAAGACTGAGGCTTCATGGAAGAGGAAGTAAAACCCTTCTATTGCAGTTAGACATCTCAGAGACCTCAGCATTTCTTCCTTCTTCCTGCAGTGCCTATTGCTGCACTGTTATGCTAATCACGCTTGTGAAGACAGACTGTACGTTTCATTTAGTACAATGGCAAAAAGCCATCAGTATGAAGACAGTGGCTACGTTTTTGACCCTTTTGCCTCCTTTGTCTGTCAGAGCTTTTTAGCTCAGTCTCTTGTATTCTCCATGCCACCACTGATCTCAAAGACCAAGAGAAAAACCATTTGGGCTGTGCAGCACTAACAAAGCTACGCAGTCTTTCTGCTCACACTTCCATCCCAGCCCACATGCCCAGGAGTGAGGCTGTAGACCAGAGCCTGTACCTGGGCAGGAGAAGATGTGCTGGGGAATTTCCAGGAATTTTGATCTCTGGCACAGATATTTTCACGAATGCCTGGTTTAGCACTGTCCTCTATTGAAATCATCCTGTCCTCAGTATGCTAATCCTATCCTTTGTGGGAGTTCCTTCCGCTCCCTGAGTTTTTCTGCTTGCATGTTTGCAGCTGAGTGTCACTGTTACAGGAAGTGGCATGCTGTGTTCCAGCTTTTTTCTACCTCTTCGAACTGAAATAGTAAACCTTTTCCCCATAGGCCTTCCTAGTTCTCCCATTTCTTGCACAAATGCTTCATAAAGTGATGGGATCTCCCTCATCTGGACCCAAGTACTTTGTGATGACTTTCAAATAACAGATTCTCTCTTCTTGCATAAAAACTTCTGCAGTTTCTCTTTTCTGCTTGTTTGTGACAGTGTCTCACATTTTTACCAATCTTCTTGGGTTTCAGGTGCTTGAAATTCTGCTTCCAAGAGCAGAAGTTAAAAATTGAGCTAGAAAAACACCACCAGTTCCTCCTGTCCAGTAAGATCAGACTCTTCAGCTTACTTTGAGCATTGTTGATTTGTTTCTCTGCAACTCCGCATGTGATCTTACTATTCACATGTTTTACTTGCTGGGCTGTTGTGCAGGACTACTCTTCACTTACCGTAGCAAGCAGGAAATGATGTTCTCTCCTCAATGGTCAGAGTTTCCAGCTCCAAAAGGTCATCTGTAGGAAAAGTCTGTGTAAGGAAATACAATAAAAGTGTGGAAATTCTTATCTAAACCAGTGTCACTGGTTCAAAGAGAGCACACAAGAATAGCCTTCCCTGTGGGTTTTAAGACAGAGGAGGAAAGACAGCCCCTAGCTCATGAGTTTCCCTATTAAGCAAGAACAGTGTTGTTACAATTAGCAGAAGGACAAAATGAGCTTGTACTTTTCAAATTACTCATTTTCACCAGCCAGTCCTAAGGCCCTGATTCAGCAAAGCAATGAAGCTGAAATCATTCTCTCCCAGCAAACCTTGCCATCCCAGTTACAACACAGGCACCTCAAAAGCACAGCTCTAACTCATGCCTTCATTTGCTACCATAAAGAAAATAACCTGATCCCTTTGGCTGCTTCTTGAATTAACTTCAAAGGGCTTTTTACATGGAGAATTTCTTGTGGGGGTACACTATAATGAAACAGCAATGAGTTTTAAGGATCCTCATCTCAGAAATATGGCCATGTTGCAGCATTGTAGTAAAGGTAAAGTCTTTACTGTAACGGTCTAGAGGTCAGGTTAAAAACCCTGGTTTGCCTCTTAAATCCTACATTTATAACCCCCCAAATAAGCATTTTTGAGCAATTTGATGTGTTACTTAAGTGACAAACCAGATAGTTTATTCAGCTTGAATGCTATATTAAGGAAAAAATCATATAGTGTATAGAGCAATATGTTTGAAAATGCTTTTGTTGTAAGGCACTAACAGAGCATTTATAATACTGGCTGAAGTAATGTAGAATGGTGATGTATTTGCAGAAGCTACCAGTTTTGTGCTATTTCCTTCCCAGTCATTATTTATGCACCTTTTGTCTCCAGTTATTTATTTAGTAGCCATATTTGTCTCCAGTTATGTATTTAGTAGCCATATGTATTAGTAACTGAAGTACCTTTGCCTTTATGGATTGCTAGGTTTGGATCCAGTACAGAGTTAAACTAGAGCTTTTTCTGTTCATATGTTCTTATATCAATAGCTTAAGGCAGACTTTTTTTTTTCCCCTTCCTCATGTTTAGCTACAGAAAAAGGTTAATTAGTCACAAGAGGTGACGAACAACACAGTGGAAAGTTTTTTTGTGAACAAACTCTTTGGAAAAAAACATGACCTTAACAAAAAAGAAGCTGAAAACATTAGGCATCCTGTAAATAGTTTGGTTTTACAGCTGCTAAAAGGGTGGAAGAATAGATTGCAGTCCCTGAGCATTGCTCAGTGAGAGACATCTTAAACACCCAAAACAGCATCTTGAGAATCATTGGAATAGGCAGAATAGTGCTATGGTTGTTTCCACACATGGCTATATGTGTCTGTAAGCTGTAAGGCCAGTGTGTGGTGAGAATTTTTGCAATCAAATTCTATTAAAGTGCTCAGGACAAGAAGATATTCTTGCAACATGGACAGTGGTTAGCCAATGTTAGAGTGTTAACACATTAATACAGTATAGGTTTCTTCCCTGAGTTTCAAATATGACAGTGTAAGGTGGACTCTGTCTATGGTAAATAACACAAAGCAGTGGTGGCTGAGGTCTGTAAATGGGTAGGTCAAAATCCAATATCTAGGTGTTAAGAACTGTGGCACTTCTGATCTTGCCAGGTGCCCATAAAAACCTGACCTCTTGCTGTGCAAAGGTTTGCATTGTTCATAGTCAAGCATGTGAGAAGGAGAGAGGCTTTTTATTCAATGGAGTTAAAAAGTATGTTTGTTGTTATGGCTTTGTTTAACAAAAAGTACAGTGAATTGTTTCCTAAGACTGTGCAAGAGCTGTGGTTTGATCCCGCTGATAATTGGTGCTTTAAAAGCCATTGGTATTAGCAATTGCTTGTTGTTGCTAGGACCACTTGAAAAACTTCTCTCACGCAGTTTGTTGAGAAAGAAGGCTGTTTTCTGCTTGATCGCTTGACCTGAAAAACTCTCCTCTCTTGAAATTTTCTATATAAAATTGTAGATGCAAGAGAAAAAAATTAGCAAAAAGAGGCAGTGAATTGTTGTTGGGTTATTTTTTGTTGCTTTAAATTTTAAAATCAAGTAAATTTTACAAAATTTACACATTTAATGCATAAAAGGACACTTGTTGATAGCTATTTGCAAAGATTGTTTTTACTGGGTTTTTTTTTTTTTTTCAGATTTCTTTTGTTATTTGCAAAAGTGAGTTGATATTATGAAATTGCATTGTGACTTTGACAGAAATCTGTTTCCTGCCCAAACCCAGCTATTATCTCATATGATGATGAGGTTTTCATGTCATTCCGTTCTTTGAGAAACAAGGGTTAGCTCACTTTGTCTCGACACTGACTCAAAATACCAGTTCACTTCAAAGGAGATCTACCAGAGCCAAAGACACAAGCGCTGCAAGATAAGCACAGTGACCCCAATGTGCTCAGTCAAGCTGTGATTTTACAACAGCAACAACATGCCCATGTTAGTGGAGAACAGATAATTTGGAGCAGCTGATCTGTGTCTCTAAGATCTCCTTACTATATAATGTAAGAAATTAATTCCATTTAATGACCAAAGAATATTAAACAGGAATTGTGTGATTTTAAAGGCTTTGTTAAAAAAACAAAAACCCAACAAAAACCAAGCCAAAAATCACTCAAACCAACTTAATTTCCTGATTCCAGTTAAAAGCTCACATAGCTCTCTTTAACGGGATTTTGCTTGGTCAGTGTTTCTGTCTCAAGTGAATTCCCCCATTTATATCTCCTCATTCTCACTGCCCCTTTGCAGAGGATGGTTCTGATGTAGTACAGAGCTGCTTCACCTGGAAGCCATCTCACACTTCATGCTAAATTGCTCCCATGCTGCCTGCCAGCCAACCCTCCACCAGTTCAGACAACAGCACACCTGCCTACTGACGTGGTCAGTGTCTTGTGTGTGGCAATACAAAGGAAGCATAACTGCACTGTGACCTGTGACTCTAACACCAGCACTGCCGGATTACACTTCCAAGAAATAAAATCAAATACAAGGTCAGTTGTTTAGCAGGGAATTGCAGTGAGGAAGCACTCTTAACTCCAGGCTTGAAGCCTCTAATAAGGGTGTTCAGGAGCAGTTAGCAGGAATAAAACAAGTGATGGTAGGGTTGTGTCTATCAGGGCTGAGGTGGTGTTCTTCAGAAGGGAATGGTGTACAGAGAACGACTCTGCGATTCACCAAGCCCATAACCAACTGTGCAATCCAGAGCACAGAGAGCAGGGAAATCAGCTGGAACAGCTTACACACACTGAGTTGGATCGTGTACAAATTACTTGAGGGGGAATATTCCTCCCATAAAAAAATCAGCTTAGGCTGGAACACAACATAAGCCGAATTTTTCAATGTTTTTAGTGGGTTTTGACAACAAAGACACTGTAAACTATGTCAGATAAAATCTGTATGGATTTTAAAGGAAAGATTCCAAGAGGCATTTACTGGATAACAACAAAATTCTCAAGAGGGCTTGAATATGCAGAAAAGAAATCAACTAAACCCACCAAATTCATGGTTGCTTGCTTACTGATCACAGCTCACAGCTGTTTCAGCCCTGCGGTAGCCTGGAAAGGTGGGAATAAAGGTGTGAATTTAATCTCTCTGACAGCTCTGTTGCTGTCACAGTTTTTTCATAGCTGATGCAAATCTGAACTATAGGCACTGTGATGGTGAGGGTGACTGAGCAAGGGCTGCCCCAGGAAGGAGATCTTCAAAAGCCATCTAGACACGGTCCTGGGCAGCTGACCCTAGGTGGCTCTACTTGAGTAGGGTGGATGGACCAGATAATCTCCAGAGGTCCCTTCCAACCTCAACCAGTCTGTGATTCTGTGGACTTGGAGCCACGTCCAGTGCAGAGCAGGCTCAGAAATCCTTGCTCACTCCTGTACTAATGATCTGCTCTGTTCACAAATTTCCTGAAGTGAATCTGCTTTTAGATGAAAAGTCTTGGACATAAGCGACGATCATGCTGGGAGGTAGATGGTTTTGGCACATACAAATGAGTGTTGCTCGAAAGGAACAGAGAGGTCTTCTACTTTTACCTCTCTTCTTTCTCCCCATATGGACTGCGTGAGGGGTATCCAGCTGATTGGGTCACCTCTATGGATGTCAGAAGAGGGTGAATAATTAATAATTTTTATCTCATTCATTTTACACCTTTTGTCCCCCCTTCACCACCTTACTGAGCAGACAGTAACTTCCTTGGAAATGGGCCATCATAATAAACCCTTCTGCAGTCAGTTTTTGGGCTGCAGCTCATGGTACACAGGTCATTTACAGCAATTATTGATCAAAATTATAATTGTTTCTATCAGACATTTTAGTCTTGGGCAATACTATAACACCCTCACTGGAGGGACAGTAAATGCAGAAATCAGATATTTACCATGATGAATCAACCATTATGACTTTTAAAACCTTTGTTTTCTGGAAGCTCTCTTTGCCTGAAACATTGTTCATGCCAACCCATTTGCTAAGACGTCTGCAAAAATAAAACAACAAAAGCAAACACAACAGATAGAAAGGAGGAAAAAGACATGTTTTAAAATGTAAGACTCATTCTTCTAAAGACACTTGTGCGTCTTTGTCTCCAAACATGAGCCATTTTTTCATTTTGCTGAGACGGACTTGCAGCTCAACTAGATTTGGCATGAATTAGTAAGAAAGCCCCTCAAAATTCTGCTGCTACAGGAGAAACAACATGTTGCTGTATCCAAAACATCCAGAGGAGAATTATGCGAACAGATTACTCATCTCTGGAGTAAAGTCGAAATTTCAAGTTCCCAGCACTGATTTATGTCTGGGCCACAGCACCAACTTCTCTCCCTGTGTGTGTTCCCTTGTGCAATAGGAAAATGCTTTTTCCTCCCCTGCAACTGATGTTGGCTGATACTTGACTCTGATCCAACCCATGACGAGTTTGTGTGCATCTGTGAATTGCAACAGCACAGAGCTGATCTGAGGGTGGTCCCATAACACCATCCCAGGCTGGTGATCAGCAAGATATTGAGCCTTGATTCCAGAACTAAACTATATGATCACCTATCAGCTGTGACTCTAGTTTGCCACACTTGTAACAACACCTATTTTGCTGGATAGGAGTAAACTAGACACAGTCAGAATTCCTGCAAAAGCGGAGGTGATTCAAGATAGCTTTGTCACAAACCTACTATGAACTTTCAAATATGGACTGACAGCACCCATTTCTGGAGCACACAATAGAAACTGCGATTACACAAATGCTTTTACCTTTGTGGTCTGAAGACGTGACGTGGGGGTACATGGAGAGCTGTGAAACTGAAAAATAACAACAAAAAGTCAAAGGAACCAGAGGCTGTCTGGTTCATCTTAAAAAATTCTTGACTTCAAGAGAAGTTTGGGGATGGTCAAATTCTTGAAACAGAGGTCACTGACTGCTTATTTGCCTTTCCGGCAGTTGGTGTTGAAAACAAGCTCATTAAGTTGTACATAATTTTAGAACCACAAGAAAAACATCATTTAGTACATTCCATAGCTTCTACTGATTATTCCTGGGCTTGGAAACAACCTATAAAGAAAGAGTTAATGCAGTTGCTGCAGAGGTGAGTCCATTGTCTGTGCTTCATACTGCTGGAACCACTCCACTCTTCCTTGTTCCTTGATGTGACTGAACTGACGCATGCTGTATCTGAAAAGAAGAGTTTCACATCATTATTGCCTCCCACTTTGGTTTAACTGTTGATGCACAGCACTGTAAGCTGCTCTGGGAATTCCCATCTACCTTATGGTCCTGGCAGATGGCATGTCTCAGGCTTTGTGCTTTCTTTTCCCCCTGCTCTGTCCAACCCAGGTAGCAGCCTGGGATCCACAGGCGTAGCATGGGGACCCCTGCAGGCACAAAGGCATACACAAAGATGGGCAAAGCAAAACAGCAAGAGGGAAGGGCAAGGGGATGCTCAACAGCTTGAACCCCCCAAGAGCTGGAAGAGGATTCATTAAGGAGGGGGAAAAGGGAACCAAAAATTAAATTTGGCTCTCCTACTCCCCCAGCAGGCTGGATGGGGTTCCCAGGGGGACACGCTGCTCCCTTGGGAAAAGGCTGTTCTTTAAGGAGCAAAGACCTTGTCCCTGTGTATTGGGGAAGCAGGAGGCCAGGGCACCCTGGGGCAAGAACAGCAGCAGGGAGAAAAGAGAAAAAAGGTGAAACATATCAAAACAAAACTGAGAAAGGAAGCTTGAGAAGGAGAAACAATGACAGCACAGGGAGGATCTGGCAACTCAAAGACATCCATCTTCCGTGTGCAAGTGAGGGGGGATCAGATAACACACAAGGTGGTTATAATCAATGCCTTTGCACTCTCTCCTGTGTGTTCTAATAGGCATACGAGAGATCTTCAGCTCTACAGTTCAGATTTAGGGTTGTCAGCCCAAGGAGCTTTCACTTCCCATTCCTTACCACCTAAGTGAGATGCTGGGAAGCCACAGAGCACAAAGCAATGCTACTTATGCTGCCATCACTCCCATTTTCAGCTCCATGAGCTCCAGAGGAGTGAAGCAATGTGAAGGGAAGATGGGATAATCAGGCTGCCTGGACACCTCAGCACAGCTGTGATTTATCCTGCTCAAAGGCAGCTGATGGAAGAGGTTATGGCTGGGTTGCTCTGTACAAGTACCATTTGGATGAGGAGAATTCACTGGCTTGGGTTTGTGTGTTTTATCGAGTAGCAAAAAAAACCCCACCAAAACCCCTTTGATTTTCTGCTGTGCTGTACAACCATTTCTGAAAAGAGCTGTGGGGCTGGCAACAGACTGCAGAGTGAGAGAGTTTCTGCACCTACTCCATGTGTGATTGGGGTGGTGCATTCCTTTCCCTCCTACATGGTTGCAATGGGCCATTTTACCTGCTCTTTGGGAAACAGCAGCAGGTTCTTTTCCCTGATTATGTGAATAATTAGATCTGTTTCAGTACTTAAGAGAGATTGCTATACAGTTCAAGTTGAGGAAAGCCAGCTTGTTTGGAGTGGGGCACAGCCACATGAGTAGAAGAGTGATGCCATACTCTGTACCAGGAGCCTTCTCAGCCTCCTTGAGGGGACTTAATCAGGCTCTTAACTGTGCTCAGGTGGCCTCTGACAAATTCAGGCCCAGCTGCCTAAAGTCTTCCATTTGCAAAGGTATTTTGTTCTGAAACTGCCCTTTGCTTGGTCACTGTGTTCTGCCAGCCTGGAAGAGAGCAGTTGGTGGCACTTGTGCAGGGTCAGGACCTTATAGAAATTTTCTGCGTCTAAACTAGGAGTCTGGGCACCTTCTTGTTTCAGAGGTATGCTACAAAGTCAGTGGTGGTGGAGGCTGTGTATTGTGATGGTTCATAAGGTAAGAGAGCTAATGCAGGTATATTTGATGTATTTTGTTGCAGACTCTGCTCTGTGTGTTGCTAAGGATAAACTAAGGAACCAAAAAAGCAATGGTTTTTAAAATTAGTTCTGTGGAAATCATAGTGCCTTTCTTGGTTTGGTCCTGCACTTCTGAGTTTTTGTGTTGTGGTGCTGGGCTCTTTGTCCTGCCTTGTGAGAGAGAGCTCTGGCTATGGTTGCAGACTTGTTGATGCAGTATGACCCACAGGGCTTAATTTTGAAGAGCCTGTATTGATTTGTTAGTTGGGAGAGAAGCTATAAGCTGTCCTTCTTACTAGCTAAGATCTTTCTGGCTCCCTCAGCACAGCATCTGCCACAGTCACGTCTTCTGCAGAAAGGCAGAAGTTGAAGGTCTTTTTGGAGAAGTCTCAGTGTTCCCAGGACAAAGCTCCTCTGCTCCTTTCAACAGGCAGTGAAAACAAAATGTGAGGTCCTTAGGACTGGGATTTCCTTTGTTAATTGTCCATGACTGGGCACAGATCTCTATCTGCATTGGGGGACCCAATGCATCACCCAAATAACCAGAGATGAGGGGCTGCAGGACTGATCCGGAGGTCAGCAGTCATCCCTAAAGGCCTGCTCAGCTGTATCTACACTGCTCCCGACTGCTGTTTCTGTTATCTGTCCTCAGAAACATCCTCCAACAGAGGCATTGCTTATCCCCATGGCCAGGGACATGACCCCCAGTTCCAGGTGCAGGGAGTACTAAGCCAAACTCAGCAGCTTTTCAATATCAGCGTCTGCTTCACTGGAAGTGAAGTGTCTGGTGGAAATACAGCCCTTATGGTGTATTTATGGTGTGATGCCAAAGGGAAAAAAGTTTGACTTTAAGCAAAAGATTTTGTGATTGTTGGTTTGTTGCTTTTCTGGTTTGTTTTTTTTTTTTTTTTGTTTTTTGTTTTTTTTTTTTTTTTTTTTTTTTTTTTTTTTTTTTTTTTTTTTTTTTTTTTTTTTTTTTTT
>JANRGW010012027.1:0-10000 GCA_024733675.1 Psilopsiagon aymara
CAACCTGTGGGAGTTGCATTCTTTTGATTCTCCATGTAGCAAACTGCGTGGCTGATTTACGGCCTAAACCACAACAGCTTGTATAACATGAATTTCTGCAATGGTGCTGTAATAGTTTTTCTTACAGTTTTATTGTGTCTTAATTTAGACTAGCTTTTTTGCATTTGTGTCATTGCTGTATGTCCACTATTATGATGTGTTTTGTTCATTTATTCACATCTCTGTAATACACATTTTTAGGTTGTTAACATTTAGATAAAGCATATAATGTAGGGGAATATTTGCTTTGCACCCAGTGTATGTAACTGGCTAGAGTTCCATTTTGATGGATGGATCTGTCTTACTGTTAGTTCCTCACAGGAGCAATACTGTTAAAAGAAATATCTTGGATGTCCCCACTTTCTGTTCTGTAGTTAATGTCATAGAAAGGTCCATGAAAGCTTTAACTAAATGACTTTAGGATTATGGAACTGGAAATTAGTTTGGAACTGGAAAATGTGTCCCAGCTGTTAGCTGGCATTCAGAACACAGGAGCAGTCTAAACCTAGTTTGAAACAAATCCTGCATGCTTGTATAAAGTTACTGCTGGTCATTTGTGTCAGCTGTTTCACTTTGCAGGTTTTTTTGTGTTGCACTATGATTCTGGCTAATATACAGTACATTAGCTAGCATGGGTTAATGATTTACTAGGTTTTGTTGGAATTCGTCAGCTTTCTTTGGTCTGACCTTTGCCCTGCACATATTTAGTGAATGTCAGTACTTTACCTGACTCCGCCATTATCAGGCTGTTAAATATTTTCTGTCACATGTGAGCAAGCATTTCAATAACATCTTTTGGTTCTCCACAAGTCCTAGCTTTGGTCTGGCATTTTTAGGTTACTTGATGACCTTAAGGATGCTTATTGTTTTAATGGAGTTTTCAGTTCTAAGTAACTCTTCGGAGATCTAGCAGAAAGTGTATTCTGGTAAAATTAGTTCAATCAATATAGGAAATTGTTAGGCTAGCTGAGAAATATGGGATACTTTATATTTTGTAATTCATCTAAGTTACTATTCCTTCCTGACTGTTAAGTAATGTTCTTGTGTTATGTAGACTGAATTTATTACAGTGTACAGATTTCAGATACTTTTAATCTTTTTTTATTTATTTTTAAGTACCTTCACCTGTAACATTCTGTGTTGCCTGTCAGAGAAAGGACAATTCTAAGGCATTAGAAGATGATTCTCAAAATACAGTCAGTGCAGCACTTTTTGTGAAGGAGTCTTGTGTCTCTGGCCACTTCCTTTTTTTTTTTTTGACCATGAATTTCATAAAATGTGTTAAGAATGATTCTAAATATCTTCGCTATTTTTTCCCCATCTTGTAAACATAATTTTTTATTTTTTTTAATATCTCTTCTTGATAATTTGACAATTTCCTGTGTAAGTGTCATGTTCTACTGACTCACGTAAGGCGTAAGCATTCACTTATGTAAAGTCACAATTTTACTCTTCTGTGAAGCTTGGTAGTTCTCTGAGTTAAATGATTCACAATATTTTTGTCTTCCTTTTTTTTCTACTCAGTGTTCCATCTCTAGTCCTCAGATATCCATTTTATGTCTTGCATCCCTGCACTCGACTTTCTGTATCTGTTTCATCGTGTTGTGTAATTCTGTATGTTCTGTAATATGTACTCCAGTGTGATTAAATGTGGTGCATCTTCTAAAAGAGGGTCAGAAATAAGCAGAAACCACCAAAACAGTCTAGTATAAACATTAAGCATGAATTTGACTCACATGCATGGCCATAAAAGAAAAGATAGGGAGCCAAAAGGAAATTTGAAAGCTATTCTGGGTATCTGTACACAGTAGATAAAACTGTTTCTTTTCATGCAGGTGATTTTCATTTTGAATTTTTCTGATGTTACATACTTCAAAAATAAAATAAATCTATGTCCTATAAATTAGTACATTGATGTTGTTTGTAAAAACAAACAAACGAAACCTGAGTGTAAAAAGGGGAATAGTGTGAGTGTGGATTTTTTGCGCCTAGCCTTTAATTTGCTTTGTATTTGAAATATATGTGTTTAGTTATTGCTGTTTTCATAGCAGGAAAGGTTGGAAAAGTTTATGCAAGTAAAAAGACGTGCTATTTGTCTTGTCCTGACAAATGCTGACTACCAAAAATACCCATTAACTACATTAGGGGATGTAGCTGCCAGCTAGAAAAAAACATATTTTTGATGTTCTCCATTCATCTTACTAGGATGTTACCTTTCAGATACTATAATTACAACCACTTAACTGCTGCTAGTCATAAAACCACCAAATTGTCATACCAGTATGATCTAGCTAATGAGCTTATATAGTTGTAGCTGGAAGTAACTGTGTTCTTGACGTTCCATTCATTTAGAAGGACATTATCTAAAAATGCATGTTTTTGATAAATGAACTGTTTTCCAATGAGATACTTAGTGATTTCTGTAAGAAATTGGCTGATATAGAGCTTGCGTTTCTAGGCATGATGTAAGCTTTTTTAAATATAATCAAGAAAGATTCACTAGGCACAGAAATTTCAATGCAAAGTTTAATTTTAAAGGGTCAAAGTAATTAAAAATATCAATCTATCTGAACTTTGAATTCTTTTTGTCAAAAAGGCATGATCTCTGATCTGCTTTGAAAATAGGCAAGAAGTAATTTGCATTGTCCTAAGTAGATTTTGAGGAACTATGGGAGTAGATAGGTAGAGGGAAGGGAAGAGAGATTATTATTTTCAAATTTCTCACAAAATGTGAGATAGAGAGTTTCCAAATTTAAAAGTAGTGGTAGTTTTTCAAAGGGTTTAAATTCCAAGAGATGTAAGCAGCTGAAAGGGAGAAAGGAATGTATCATTTAAGTAAAGCTGGCAAGACAACAAGTAAAATGACTTGTGTCAGTTCCTTCTACTTACAAAATTATTAATAGATTTTGAAATTCTGATTTTCCTTTTTAATAGGTTTCTTTTGGACGGAATGGCAGGAATGGATTTTCCAAAGAAAGCTCTGAGCTGCAGAAGTGCATTTAGGCCTTCTGCACATTGTTTTATGATAGAATAGATACCTAGAGGGAACATTGTTTTCAGAAAAAAAGGACCCATCAAAAGAATGAATGTCTGAAATGGAGACAGAGAAGAAAATGGAGACAGAGAAGAAGTCTACTTCCTTCAAAATTTGTACTATTGTTTCTTATACTACAGGCTTATTTTTCAAACTGGGTTGTTTTGTGATTTGGGTTTTTTTAAAAAATAAAAGCTGGTTTTGTTTTAAACAGATTTCAGATGTTTATATTGAAAAAAAGGGTAAAAATGGAGAAATCAGGTGATTGTTAAGTTCTTTATTCTTGCAGAGTAAGTTGTATTCGTTACTTAGATGTGGTTCTAGAAAGCCTTCTGTGTACAGTCCCTTCTAAAGCAATTCTAGAATATATGCTATATTCTGTTTTCAGCAAGAAGAGTTGAGCAAGAGCCAGGGATAAGAGCTCTAATATTATCACTGGGGTTTATAGTTAATGTAAAAAAAAAAAAAATCCCATGGAATAATTATTTAAAAAACTGGTTTACACTTTGCATGAAATGCGGTAGGCATTAGTGGTTTCACTATTACTATCCAAGTTATATTAAAAGGGTTAGTTTTATAGGGTCGAACGACTCTAAAAAGGGCAAGGTGGGTATTTGCTATTCTTGCTTCTTTCATTGTTTCAGTTGTTTGCCTCTTCTCAGTAAGGAATTTTTATTTTTTTCTTCTTTTCTATTTTCAATAAACTGTTCAAGAAGTAAAATAAATCCTGATAGTTTGGTGAGCATTTCTATTCAAAATTGCTGTAAAGAAGCAACTGAAACTGTAATATCCTAATGTAAGTTTTGTTTCTGTGGAAAAACTTCTTTCAAAATCAAAGCTTCAGTGTGTTCAAATCTACAGATCGTGACAGGAGGCAGGAGGACAGAAGCGTAAAAAAATTGTCAGTAGAAAAAAGAGTGTGATAATTGTGGATAAGCTACTTAAATTATACTTCTTCATCTCCTGTATTTATATGGCTATCTGCATTGTAGTTATTTTTAATCCTTTTAATCTCTTCTCCCCTCTCATAGCTTTATAATGAATTGGCTTCATGTTTTGAAACCGTTAAAGCAAGTGAAGTTCAATTGCAGCGAAATTGTGCCTTTCTTCAGGATCATTTGCATGGAAAAGATGAAAAGATCTGTCAGTTACAAGAGCAACTTCAGCAGGTTCATGATGCTTTAAATGCAATATATCAGAATCCTCCAAAATGTGAAGTACATGTGAGTCCACTTCTAGAATAGTACCAGTTGTTTTTCGTGTTTTGAATTTAGCTTCTGTACCAGTTTTTAAAGGATATTTCAGTTAGTTTGGTTTTATTTGGTTGGTTTTTTCCTTCCTTTAAGAAATATTTTTCAACTCTACTGCTGTAGTACTGACTATTTCTACTGTTGCTACTAAGAGATACATCACTATTAAATCTGTCCTGAGAAGAAAACTGAGTGATGGTGTCAGTATTCAACACGGCTTTTACTAAAGACAACAAAAATAAAAATAAAACCAAAGCAATTTTGTTCCTGGAGACACTATTTTTTAAGAAACAATGGTGGATTTCTGCATTTCTTCTGTGAAAATTAAATGTATTGGTCCTGATTTGTTTTATCGTTACTGACCATGCAACTAACTTCAGATCATAGATCTGAAGAAAGTATTACAGTGGAGAGGAATATTGTCTTAAAGTTTCTAAGCTTTAATGGGCCATTTGGAACTGTTGTAATAAATCTGTCACTCTCACTAACAGCCATCCAACTTTACAAATGTGCCAGATCTTACATATATACCCTTGACATTTTTTGAAGGCCAGTTTACTACTTATATGAAATTGAAAGGCTTCAAAATGATCTACCCACAGTGGTTTGGTAAACTCTGTTGCTTAGTTTCTTTCATAGATTTGTCAGAGTTGTACTTCTGCATTTCAATTTTACTAGCACTTTTCCTGGATTAAGCAGAGAAAGGAAAATAGTTGATATTGCTCATTATGTGCCGAAGTTTACTTAGTGTGGGTAGGTAAGGTAGATCTGTAGTCAAGCACTGGAATAGCTTGCCTAAAGATGTGGTAAATGCACCATCCCTGGTGGTGTTCAAGGCCAGGTTGGACAGAGTCTTGGGCAACATGGTCCAGGGTGAGGTGTCCCTTCTCATGGCAGGGGGGTTGGAGCTAGACAATCTAAAGGCCCTTTACATAAACCCAAACCATTCTATTATTCTACGATTTCTTTTGTTGATTTAGTCTGTGTTTCTTTCTGGTGGTGTCTGAACTTGGGGTACATTGAACAGTATACTCCATGTGAATTAGGATCCAAACGTGAGCCAGTCCTGAATTACTTATTGGTGAGCATGGGTGCAAATAGTTATCTTCCTGTGGCCTTCTGATGGCTTTCTGCAGTTTCCATTTTTATCTGATCTCAACATTTTAGACTCTCTGATACTCTCCCTGTTCCTAGTGTGCTTGAAGGTATGTACTTGTCATGGTTATTCAGACAGGTTTTTCTGTTTTGTTAGTGACTATGGGTTCAGTCTGACCTTCTGCAGAAATTTATTAGTTGAACATTGATGTTATCTGTCGTGAGCTCAGTCAGGTATTTACCAATACTAGTGGGGAAAATATGGTAGAAAGCAAAAGCAGACAACTTATGATAATGAATGTAATTTAGCAATCTAAATGCAGTGTATAAACCTTCATTTTTCAGTAAATTCATCTTAAATCAGGCTGTGATGGGACAAGTGATCTCAAACAGTCTCACAGGGAAGGGAATGTGTATAGGTAGCATTCACAGTTACTAGGTTTGTAGGAGAACCACGATGTTAAGCAGTATGCACTTTGTGCTTAACATGCTTAATATTTTCTGTTGGCTAACCTTCTATTCTATGATAGCAAATATCCCAAGGTCTGTTAAAATGCAGTCTTGCTATGGTTGAAAGGCCAGGGTATGCCTTTTGGGAATGTGTCATAAGTTTGCTCACTGTTAGCTGCATATTGATGACAGCCAAATTTCCCATTGCCAACTTTACAATCTTACATGTATGTTAAAAAGGTAATGATTATTGTGTGGTTTTACAACTTTGGTTTCTGCAGGGGAATTACCTATTAATTATTTCTGTGACTTGGCGATAACTAGAATCCTGGTCATTTGTGAAGTTATGAAGTTAAATGTGATCAAGAGAATCTCCTAACTTCCTAATTCACTCAGCTGTCTCTTGGTTGCAGCATCAAAAGAACAGAGTGGATTTGGAATAGAGGCTTAAGTAACAGGACAACAAAGCAATCTACTAGTTTTCCATTTTTTAAAACAATCCTTCCTAAAAAACAAGAAAATAAATACATTTATTAATTGCATTGTATTTCTGCCATAAAATACTGATTTCCTGAGCATGTTCAGATTTGTGCCTTGCTGAAATTTCATTCTGTAGGACATACTAACAGTCTGTTGACAGCATTAATATATCTTCTTCTGTCTTTCAAATAACCTGGAAGATTGTCCATCAGTGTTGTATACATTATTGCATGCTTCTTCCTGGATTTAAACTTTTCTTGCTGTTGAAATTACATGGTAGTCAGGCAAAAAATGAGTTTTATATTGCTTACTTTATTAGCAGTGTATTTCAATTTTCTTACATTAAGGATAAAATATGCCTCTCTAATGTTGGAATCTTATTCTAGTCAGCGTGACACTTGTGTCAGTGAGAGCAAACTTCTTTATTTTGAGTATTCTGGTAATGTATGTGATGAAGAATTTGAATCCGCTTTACAGTAAATTTCTATTTACAGCTTAGTATATGTGCACTCAGCAGCTCTCACATGCATTTTTTTCTGATCAGAGACTTTAGGCATCTTAGAACTTGGAAGTCTTCAGTTAGATCTATGCTTTCACTGCACAGTAAAAAAGAACAGAACAAAACCATTTTAAATAGTTTTCCAAACACAAGCTTTCGGGGTTTGATTAATTTCATCTCATGTAATTGTTGTTTTGGTTCTCTTCATTATTGGTGTTCATTTTTAGCTCTGAGATATATACCATACATTTAGTCCTGTGGTTATTATACCATAACTATTACCCATGTGAATAGTAAATATTTAAATATGTTTACTGAACCAAAGCAGTCATTTCTGTCTTGACTCCTACTTTTCATACATGTGCAAACATCAAAGACAGTATTAAGAGATGATGCTTGATCAAAGAACTTTAATTAACAGATATTTTCATCTTTTTTTGTTACTGTAGCATCTGACAGGTGTGTGCATTCTACATAATACAAAATTCACGTGCATTTTTATAACAGTATCTTAATTTCTCATTATGAAGTTTTTAAAAGTAGTTGGAAGAGAAAATACCGGTAAAACTGTCAGTGGAAATTCCACACAGAATTAGAATTATTAGAAAAAAAAAGAGTTTAATTTTACCTAAGATAAAAAACTGAGTTGAGAAATGTTTATTTGAGTAATGCATAAATAAAATGTTTCCTGAACCTTTGTTGCCATGCAGAAATCCTTCAAGTCTTATCTCAGTGTGACTTTCTGGTTTTCTACCATCAGTATTTCAGTGATCCTGATTTGCTTGATAAATAAATGGTAAAAAATTAATTGGAGAAGGTAACTAATATATTTTAGCGGTTTTAGATTTTGTACAGTAATATTTAGCATTGCAGAATGAATATTTAAAAGCTTGATTTTCTATTTCTTGTTAATGATATACCATAACAAGAGGCAGATATCCTGTTAAGATTATGGTAATGTAAATTTTGTTTTATAGATTGGGATCATTTCAGTTACAGAAACTAATTCCTAACAAAATGGTTTTTATACTACATGTATTTAGCCTTTACTGTTAGAAAATTTATCCATTTAATTTGTTTGCCATGAAAGTTCTTGCTCTTCAACCCCTGTGGGTCAAAGCTTGCCACAAATATCTTCCAGATTTTAGAAATACTCAAGTTATTAAGGAAACATTGAAATCAATTACAAAGATCTCAGAGTACAATTTTTTTCACCAACTATCAAATACTGTAGTAAAAAGGTTTTTGTTTAGGGCAAGATGACACAATATCATACTGAACTTATAGAACCATGTAATACTGCAGCACATTTTTGAGGAAGGCGAGACACTTTATCACTATTTCCTTGAAATCTTGGACTTTGAAGTACAATGGAACTGAAATGGAACTTAGGTAACACAACTTAATAAATAAATAGTCTTTAGTAATGGAAAACAATAACATTTTTCAAATGGTTATATTCCCTTAAGCTATAAACTATAATATATACAGGTATAAATCATGGATTGTAAAGATAAATTTGCTCTATATTTAAATATGTTTGCAATAGAAAAGTACCAGTATTTTCTGGTGTTTCCAACGCATAGGTAAGTATAGTATAATTTAAATTTAAAATTTAAGACACGTGATGTGCAATATAGATAATATGATTTTAATCTTAATTATATTTTTAATGGCAAATTTAATACAGGAGCTTACAGCTAAAATCTTTTTAAAAAACTAGTATAAGCATGTCTCTGATTCTCAGTCAAAGAAGCAGTAGTAAGTTTTTAGTTTCCAAACCTTTTCTTTTTTTTTAAATACCAGTGTTGCATGAAACTATGCTTAAAATGTCTTATATATGTATCTTCTAAACAAGTTAGAAAGGAGAAAATACAGGTCTTTGTTAAAGTAATATTATTATTTGATGTACTCTTGTCCTTAGAAAAGCTGCACTTAAACCTAATAGAGTCTGTGAAGTCATTGTTGATGTTGTGGTCACAGTGTACTACTTCTTGATCACCATAAAATGCAGTTTCAGTTACAGTTGGGTGTGCTTCACTATGGCCGTTTGGGACTCTACCTGCAATGCTGTACAGGCCAGTATGCAGGCATGTGTTGTCAATAAGACAAGGAACGGTGGTTTTGTGCAGCTTTTGAAAATTTTTTTCGAAAAACAGGAAAGAAATGCAGTATAGTTTATGAAGGTACTGCATAACTCTTGAAAACTAATTTACATCCTGTTCTAGGGTGTTAAAAAGACAGAAGGAAAAATCTGGATCCAGTTTTGAAGAATAGTTTAGTTTTCATTTAGTTTAATTTGACATTCCATTTATCCATTTTCAATGTACAATAATTGAAAAGGACCAAGATACTGAAAATGTGGCGTTTATAATGGAAAGAGCAACTCAATGTTAACTACTCTACAGCGGCACTATACATGCCGCTATAATAAAACTTAAGAACGTTTAGTGATTTTTTTCCTACAATTATTCAAAATTACATTACCCTTACTGAAAACTGAATGGCTTTTAGTGGATTAATTAAACTGTAGCTGGTTTGCCATCTGGGTGCTGCTTGTTTAGCTGCTTTCTCACAGAAAGATTTTTCACTGAATAAAGAATATTTTTTTGTTATAAGACAGCTGCCAGGCAGTAATTTCTCAAATAGAAGTGATATATGGACTGTTAATTGTTACCAGGTTTAATTTTGGGTTATGCAGAGGAAACTACTTGGACATTTCTTTCAATTTTTTTCCCTTCATTTCCACTACCCCCCATTCCATGTTGTAAAATGCACAGACTCTTAAAACATAAAATCTGTTTATAAATGTACGAGAAAATAATTATATTTTACAGCGAGATCACCCATGACATTATGTTGGAGTCCAGGGTATAGGCTAGATGCAGAGAAGAAAAAAAAAAGGGGAAAGGGGGAATTAACTAAATCTGATTTTTATGGCTCAAGTGGTTTCATTAAATTAGAGTGCTGTGTGCTACTGTTCATTAATGAACTTGTGCCATATGCTTTAACTGTTCTGGTCAATAGCTGATAAAGAAAGGCTTGTGTTTAAAAAAAAAAATGGATAAAAATATCTTTGTGATGGGCTTTTATCAAAGGACTTACTTTGAATTCAGTAACTACTACTGAGGCAATATGGCTCGCAATTTGCGA
>JANRGW010012027.1:12500-17546 GCA_024733675.1 Psilopsiagon aymara
GAAATTCTCATGGATTAAAAGTCAGTAGCAACAGTTGCACTCGTTCTTAAAGGTCTTTTCAAGACAAGAGATTACAATTCTATGAACACTGAACATTTTTAGATATTTTAAAGTAACAGTAATATGAATTAAAATGATTATAACTGATTGAAGTTTTGATTATTTTTTTTCACTTACTAATGTAGTTGAACAGTTTATGTACGCATAAAAGTCTTTTTACAAGCAGCTAAGAAATCAGTAAAATAGGGTTAAGTAGCATAAGTTGGTAGTTGGTTAATAGCCTTAGGTTGGTAGGTGTATTTCTTAATAAAATTTAAAAAAAGCTCAAGTAAAAAAAATAAATTATTCAACTTAAGTATAATTACATTTCCTTTATCAACTGGCAGAATTTCTGTTAGCTAGGTTTTGTTGGTTGTTTGGGTTTTGGGTTTTTTTTTCCTTTTTTATATAGTGCTAATATTTTGGTCATTGAGGAAGAAACCCAGAGAAACACAGTTTTCTTTTAAATGTTCTTTTCAATACATGGCTTCTTGTTTTTTGATTTTCCTTTTTTATTCCTCAGTGCAGAATTATTTTTTTTTCAGTTGTAAACTGGCCTTTTTCTGATCATAGGTGTAAATGACATCTGTTTGCCACTACAGATGGCTTAAATTATACAAAATGAGCAATAGAAATTATTTAAAGAACAGTCAGCAAAAGCATGGGCAACATTTACTCTCTGACAACATTCCTGTGCTTGTTTGCCATGTGAGGAGTTGTGCTTTTTCTGAAATAAATGCTTGGTATTTCTAATTTGGGATTTATCTATGGAAAGTATGAGTTTATAGTGTGCCTCATGAAAAGCTTCATATTCTGCATAGAAAGAAATAAAATGGCTATGCCCATTAATGTGTTTCTGTCAAAAACTAAGTTTACTGGGGTGTTTGCTTGCTTGATTTCAATCAAGTTTGGATGGTCTCATTTCTTGATTGGCATGACTTTGGAGATTTTATTTGTTTGCTTAACCTTTTTTACATTGCCATTTCTGATTTTTGTCAGTGCACCTGATTTGTTTTACTTGGGTCATACCAATAACTGAAATAGTAGGAGCAAGTGATAATTGTACCAAATTCTTTGTTCTCTACTGAAATGAGTGTCTATCTTAAGAATATGTTCAAAACAGTTGCAAGCAAGTCAGGTTCTCAGAACTTTGCTAATTAGGGGAGGTATGTGTAAAATAAAACTTCTAGTCAGTATCACTAAGGTTGCCTTCTGAATCAAGCTTTGTTGGTTGAAGAATTTACTGTTTCCTAACTTGGCATTATAGTCTTGGCACTGTTGGCAATGGGGCTTTAGTGAGTTTATCCTAATCAGTGCAATGAGAAGTCATCTGGGTCAACCCACTTTCACTGACTTCTTAAACTAACCTGCCCTTCTATTATGAATCAATTTGGGAGGGGTTTTACACCATGTTTTCTTTCAGCAATAGTTTTAGGTGCTATCTTCCAGCTGCCTGGATGCATTGACCATCTGGGAATTATCTTTGTCTGGCACAGCTGTTGCAAGGTTGGTGTTGTTGTCTGTCCACATCCTTAAAGTACCGTGGAGGAGGTTTGCAGTGAAGCATTTCACTTTGTGATTGCCTTAGGCTGCCAGAACAGGTATATTGTTGTTACTTATGCTAAGCTAACAGATTTTTGCGTTGTGGTTGTAATGCAGTGGGATATGATCACAGATAGTTAATGAAAACTCTTCTAAAAGGGGTAATTTATCACGCCAAAGTAATTTGACCACTCTTGGTCCTGTGTACATGCATGAGATCTCTACTGGATCATTGAGGATATGACTTAAAGATAGCTGGTACCAATGAAATCATATTTTGGTCTGGACAGATTTTGTAACACAGCCATGGTGAGCAGTGTGTGTTGGTGTTTTATTGTATGAAGGGATTGCTGTGAATGGATTGATAACTGGGAAGGGACCTGGAATTCATGAAAATGCCATACCAGCCTTGAGTAACACTGTGATCTAGAATCACTATTAATTTCTTCTGCAAGTCTTCAGTTTGACCACAGCCTGTGTGATGTCTGAGTTTATAGATATATTGGAGACCAGTTGTAAATTTACATAAAGAGGTACTTTTCTGAGGTAGTTTCTAATTAAGAATATTGACAGAATATGCAGTCAAGTGAGGTTTATGCCTCATGTTTGGTGGGTTAGTGATACCAATTTGAAATTTACCAGGAACAGTCTAGGAAGTAAAAAAATTTGTCAAGAAATTTTGACAGCATGCGAGATGCAAAATACCACAGTAGAATAAGTTGCTGCAAAAGAAACATCTTTATGAAACAACCATTGTTAAGACTGTAAATTTGGATTTGGAAAATGTGGTGCTAATGGTAGTGTGAAAGTGTTATTTAACACTTTGGGGCCTGATTTTGATTATGAGTCGTTAACAAAAACAGAATTATTTACATGGTGCTTTAGTATTGGTAGTGTTCTGTTTGTCTAGGCAGTTTTAGCTAAATCATATAATCAATCATAGAATACTTTGGGTTGGATGGGACTTTCAAAGGTCATCTAGTCCAACCTCCTGCAATGAGCAGGGACATCTCCAACTAGATCAGATTGCTCGGAACCACATTCAGCCCGGGCTGGAATGTCTCCAGAGATGGTGCATCCACCACCTCTCTGGGCAACATATGCCAGTATTGTACCACCCTCATAAACAATTTCTTTACAAACAGCCTGAATCTCCCCTCTTTTAGTTTGAAACCATTACCACTCGTCCTGTCTCAACAGGCCCTGCTGAAAAGTCTCTCCCATCTTTCTTATAAGCCCCCTTGAAGTATTCAAAGGCAGCAGTAGGGTCTATGTGGAGTCTGCTCCAGGCTGAACGACCCCAGCTTTCTCGGCCTTTTCTCATAGGAGAGGTGTTCTTTCCCTTTGATCAGTTTTGTAGCTCTGCCTCTAGACCTGCTTCATCAGGTCCATATTTTTCCTGTGCTGAGGACTCCAGAGCTGGACATAGTACTCCACAGGTGGGGTCTTACCAAGCAGAACAGAGGGACAGAATCACCTCCCTTGACCTGCTGGCTACACACCTTTGCTTGCAGTGCAAGATATGATTGGCCTTCTGGGCTGCAAGTGCCAGCACATGTCCAGTCTTTCATCCACCAGTATCGTGAAGTCTTTCTCCTCAGGGGTACTCTCAATCCATTCATTCCCCAGCCTGTATTGATACCGGGGGTTGCCCTAACCCGGGTTCAGGACCTTTCACTTGGCCTTGTAAAACCTCATAAGGTTTGCATGGGCTCAACTTTCGAGCCTGTCCAGGTCCCTCTGGATGGCATCCCATCTCTTGGCATGTCATCTGCACCACTCAGCTTCATGTGATATTTCAGTATGCTTCCGATTTTTTTGTTCGTATTGTACTATCATTTTCTACATATTTCAACAGCCCTCTTTAAGTGAAATAGGGTGTCTTATTACAGTGCAAAAATCTGAAATAGATGACAAATTGAAAAAGCGAGTCTTAACCTAGCAGAGCATAATTTGTACGCTACAGAAACTCTGGAAAGCAACAGTATAAGGACTGAAAAAAAACGTGGTGGGATAGTGTTATTGTCTTGTGTATATGTGTCTGAGTCGGTCTGGTAAAGCCAAACATTTTTGCTCAAGGGTCCAGATAATAATTTTAATATCTGTTGATGCTGCTTATAATTCTGGAAGCCTGTTTGAATGGTTCTTGTGTTATCTGCCAAGGACTTGTTAAAATAGCTGTTGGGAGTAGAAGGTTTTATCTTATTAAATACTGAATAAGGGATTCTTAATTAAATGAAATATTTGAATGATAAATTCTTCTTATATTTGTTAAAGTCTATATTTATCAGATATTTTGTGGTGTTTACCAGAATGAATATATTTCTTTGGAATGAAAAAGGGAATAATATATATTGTGACTTTATAAATTAAAAAGGTGGGGGTTTTTTTTCAAATTCTTGTGTTTTAAAGTATGATGTATTTTTTTCATGAAGAATGGCAACAATGTCCATTTCAAGTTTCTATTTTCAAATGTTTATTACTCAGCATGGAATTGGACTTGCTGTTAAATTTAGGCACCACATAACAGTAGCAGTAAGCTGTAGCTACTGAAATAGATCCATAAATTCTTCTGCAGCTCTAATTGATTTATTAAATTAACCAAAGTCTTGATATTTTGGTGTGTTCAGCCTCTTCCTCATCTAATTTTTTTTTTTATTTAATTGTGCTTTTATAGAATAATGAAAACTTGGAAGAGATTTCTGTATCAAGGTTACAACTAGAAACATGCTTTTGTGGTGGTATAATCTGCAAGGAAGGACCATCGTTAGGAGAGGATCTGGTTCGAGGCCATCTTATCTTGACATACTTCTGAGGTGGGCTGATGCCAACCTTAATGAAGTTTAGCCATGCCAAGTGCAAGAACACCTGGGTCAGAGCAATCCCAGGCACAGCTCCAGGTTGGGCAGAGAAGAGATTCAGAGCAGCCCTGTGGAGAAGGACTTGGGAGTGATGGTTGATGAGAGACTTAACATGAGACGGCAGTGTGCTCTTGCAGCCCAAAAAGCCAACCATATCCTGGGCTACATCAAGAGCAGTGTGACCAGCAGGTTGAAGGAGGTGGTCCTGCGCCTCTCTTCTTGTGAGTCCTCACTTAAAGTATTGTGTGAGGTCCTAGCATCCTCAACATAAAAAAGACATGTAACTGTTGGAACAAGTCCATGGGGAGGGCCACGAGGATGATCAGGGGACTAGTGAACCATCCGTATGAAGACAGGCTGAGAAAGTTGGGGCTGTTCAGCTTGGAGAAGAGAATATATAATATTAAAATATATAATTGGATATAACAAGGAAGTTCTTTACTGTAAGGGTGGTGAGGTACCGGAATGGGTTGCCCAAGGAGCCTGCAAATGCTCCATCCTTGGCCAGTTTGAACAAAGCCTTGGGTGACATAGAATCATAGAATAGTTAGGGTTGGAAAGGACCTTAAGATCATCTAGTTCCAACCCCCCTGCCATGGGCAGG
>JANRGW010012028.1:0-23256 GCA_024733675.1 Psilopsiagon aymara
TTCACAAGCCGAAAGTCAAAAACACAGTGCTGCACCAACTACTAAGAAGGAGAAAAATGACTGCTACTGCTGAACCCGTGACACCAGGGAAATGAAAGGGATGTTTCTCTGTTAGAAGTAACTTGGTTCACAATCAGGAAGGGTGACCATTGGGTATTGGTGGTACTACCATAGAAGTGTTTGAAAGGGTTTCTTTTCAATCTGCAGTAGTGGCAGAAAGTGTCAGGATTAGAAAAGGGCAATAGAGATGTCTCTCCACTGTGAAGATGAAGAATAATTCAGCAAAGCATTAGTCTATAGCATGTCTAGAAAATAAATTTGCTAAAGACCTCACCTCTGAGGCACAGGAATGTCAGGATGGTGGGCTGTATGTATATATATACATATGTATACATATGTGTATATATATGCTTATAGGTATGGATGTACATTTCCACTTCTTCGCTTTTCTGACTTGTGAAGCTAGAATTTAAGGGGAATTGTGTTCTCTTATGTCAATATAGAGAACCCCATTGCATAAAATGATACAATTGGTCTCTTTTTCTCATGCAGAAGTGGTGGGACCTGCCCTTTTTTGCCCTGTGGTCTCTTGCAGATGGGGTGGGACTGAGGGAACCTGGTGTTCTCTAACCACAGTGCCCATAAACCCATGCTGTCTGTGGCCCAGTCCCTCACTTGATCATGTTAGTTGCTCCTGTTAGGTCAGTAGGTACAGGCAGCAACTCACCAACCCAAGGAATTTATCCCTCTTTGAGCTGTTTCTATGCTCATGTGTCATTACATCAACTACTCAAGACTTCCACTTGAGCTTTTCCTCACAGACACAAGAACTAAAAACATTTTATTAAATACTGCTGAGATTTTCACTTTTCAAATACTGATCTATGGTGTCCAGCGGGGGATATTTGCTTCTTTTCCTGCTGTAATGATGAACATGTAAAACCCTATTAGACACGTAGGTAGGACTTTTCTATGCATGAATACCTCCTAAGTGGTTTCAGAGTTTTCATTTCACCTTGAATGATTTATGTCTGAGATCTGATATATCAGACAGACATTAAATCTCCATCTGAGATTTAATAAAGAAAGGGACAAGCAATCTGTTTGTAATAAGGACTCTTCTAATGCAACAAATTTAGCAAGTGGCCTGGTTCTAACTGAGTACACTGTAGCTGCTTGTGAAAAAGAAAAGCAAGTCTGTTGTGGTTGTCTCTATTTTCAGAAGAAGCTGCATTGAAAGGTTGACTCCTTGGCTCTTAAATAGCCAAGGTATGTGTAAAATGCAAGTAGAATTTGCACCATAATATGCTTTAATTTAATTTGACATTAGATTTCAGCTCCTCATCCTGTCATGATAGCTATTGAAAAGATGTAATTTTATTTTGAAGTCTTAAATTTTATCTTCAGTATGTCTCAATACATGGAAATTGAGGAGGGAAAAGTTATAGTGCAGAGTTGTGGACACATGCAAATTAAGTTTTGACTTTGATTATATTTTTTACTCTTGCTGTTTGAGATGTCCAGTCATTCTATTTTTCTTTTCAGTGAATATTTCCCTGATGGCTATTGCTAAATAATTGCTTGGTGTCTAAAGCTCTTTTTGTATGACAGGCAATTTAAAACCTTGATCAAGGTCAATTGTTACGGTGTCGAAATCTGAAAATTTAATCATCACCAAGGGTAAAATGATACTCAGAATTCTGCCTTTAAGAAAAACCACTATTTACCAAGGAAAGACTTTTTATATCTAACAATCATAGTAATTTCTAAAGTGGAGCATCTTAGAATCTGCTTTGACTTATTCACTTGAGAAAATGGCTGGCTGTTCATTCACTCAGGAAATTCTGGACAGCTAGTCAGAAAAACAGACAAAATCCAGTCTGATCAACAGTACTTAGGTTTGCCTACAACTTAGAGAAACTTGGTGCACTAACCACAGCTCAATATGCCTCATGCACTTGCAATGTGCTACAAGTCCTTGCCCCAAGATTGGACCCCAACTGGAAACAAGAATTCACAATCACTTTTGATAAGACTGGAGTGAAATTATGATAGCTGATCTGTAGTCTTCCATAGACACAAGCCTCCCTCCCTGATCCACCATCAGAGCCCATGGGGCTTTAACAGCACCTCTTGATGCCAATAGTCCCAATAGTTCAAGATAATTTTAGTTGATTTTTCTGACATTTTTTTTTACTCATCTCTGCAATAGGTCAAGCTTTATAATGGCTACTTGCATGCACAAAATTGGTATCTAGGAATCCTGTCTGCAATTGCATAGAGCAATGCATTTAGATACACAGGTAACTGACCCAACACCATATCAGGGGACTTGTTCAACTGAATAGCAAGGTCCTCTGTTTCTAGCATGGGAGTGGTACAGCATCTTATAATCATTGTGTTGCACTGGAAGCAGCGCTGCCATCTTACAATGTGTGGTGCCTCGCTCACAACACGAAAGCTACAGAAAAGTCAATGTCCTAGTGCAAAAGCAATGCTTACCTGAGATCTCGGAAGCAGCTTAGACCTCATTTACTGCAGTTTTCAATATGCAAATCCAGTACTCCATCCAGTGGAAACCCAAGGACCGACATATCTAGAGGGTGTAGATTATTAGAGCAATAAGAATGTAAGTTTACTAGGCTGGCTAGTCCAGAGAAATCCCCACCACCCTCCTGCCTTCCTGAAATAACCTCCACTGCTTGGTGAGTGCATTAAGTTCTTCAGGTGTTTGGTTTTTTTTTTATTTTAGTTTGTTATTTTTCTTGATTTCTTAGATGTTCTTTCTGATGGCCATATCAAGAGCTAAGCTGGGGAATGGCACATACATTATTTCTCAGTGGATATTGAGTTTTCACCCACAGCTCCTGGGCTTCCTAAGGCTCCTGAGAAGATGCCTCTCATACCTTTTGGTACCTCAGAGAAAGTGAGACAGCAGAATGCCATGACTACAACTGCTGGATAAGTACCCACATGTGTTTGCACTGCAATTAGCAAGCAAAACTGAAGACTACACAGAAAGCACTGCGAGTCCTTTGTAATAGTAGCACTTATGTATTTGTTCCTGGTGCCTGGGAGCCTGCTTCTGGAAAAGATACAGGGATCCCATCTGTTGAGCACTGTATGTGGAAGATCTTTATTCAGGTTAGTGCCATCACAATTTGGTTAGAACTTTCAGTCAAAGATGTGATTGCAACTCATATAAACATACGGAAAACAGATGGCTTAGATACTGTACATAGCCTTGGGAGCATGCAAAACAATCCATTTACAAATTCTAGCATAAGAATGACACCAGATATTTGAGGAATAAGGTCAATAACTCTGTGCTGCTGCAACTAATCTTCAAGCAGGTCTTGCATGCAGCAGATTAAAGCTTTCTTATGTGAATCTGTAGAAAACACCATCACACCCTGGACTGCAATGAAGGCAGCACAAAAAATTCAGTAGTAGCACTTACAGCAAATACTGTCATGGTGCACCCAAAGGACAAAATAATGTGGAAATCAAATTACTCTAATGGCATGGAGTTAAAAGACAAAGACCTCAATAAGCCACAAATCCCACAAACCTCTACCTTCAGGATGAAGAGGAGAGTATAAATCATAAACTCTGATCTAACTCCCCAATCAAAATAAGGCAAATTTTGTTGCTTAGTTGTTTGTCAGGTTTTGAAACTGTCCAGGTATGCAGATGCCACAATCTCTCTGGAAAATAGGTTTCAGTGTTTTGTAAGGGAATTTTTCTTCTATCTGAAATTTCCCTTGTTGCAACTTCTGTTTGCTGCCTTTTGGCCTTTTCTGGCACCTATGAGAAGAGTCTGGCTCTATCCCCTTTATAACCACCTGCTATGAAGCTGAAGTAAGCAATTAGATCTTCTCTTAGCCTTTTTCTCTCCAGGTTAAAAAATTCCTTTTATTTAACCTTTCCTTGTACATCATGTGCTCCAGCTCCCTAACCATCCTGGTGGCCCCCTGTTGGACTAGTTCTAATGTCTTGCTCTTACTGAGAAGCATCAAATTGGACACATCACTTTGTGGGATCACACTTGTGGCTGAGGGATAGGAATAATCACATGCATTGACTTGCACACAGCAGTCATTAACACAACCCAGTACGTGGTTACCATTTGTTGCCCAAAGAGTGTCCCTTGTGTCAAATACACCACTTAGGATCTTTTCCTTCCTGCAGAATCACATTAAATATGTATCACTGGGAGAGAAAAAGGAAGAAAAGAGGAATAAAAGATTTTTTTTGGAAGTATGGTTTTCTTTAATGCCACAAAGGCAGTGCTGGAAAAGAAAGCTGGGTGCACTCAGAAAGCATCAGATTTAACTTCTACACAGAAGCATGTTATCTCTGTTTGCAAATGTGTTCTTTAAAAAATAGTTAATACTAAATCACTTGACTTTTCCAAGTCACAAAAGAAATTTATCGAACTTAGAGTCCCAGTTACTTTGTTCAGCTCTCAGTTTAGACTACAAAGTCACCCTTCATTTAAAAGCAATTCAGGTCAGGCTATTTGAAATGTTTCTGTGACTGCTTTTCCTTATTGTCTCACTCCTAAAATGTTGCTACAAATACTTTTAGCTTGGAACCTAAAAACACATCAACAGCCATGAAAGCCTTTCTTCTGAAAAAAGTGTTTCATTTTCTTTCAGGTTATTTGGGTTTTTTTCCCCTTTGGTAGGCATTCAGCCATTTTTACTAGGTCTCTTCTTGCCACCTTAAATTAAATTCATAAAAATGTCAGAGCACAAGTGATTAAAAATATTTTCTCATCCACACTGTGGCTCTGTTGGGAGTTTTTCACCATGTGATGCTATTAGAACCTGACTACTGATAATAAATTTATTGCTTGTAGAGCTTCAAATGTGCAATATCTTTTTCCTTCACTTTCCTGACTTAATGCTTGCAACTTTTTCCTTTTCTGGGAAAATACTGCTATACACAAAGCACTTTTCTCCATTTAGAAAAATTTCTGCGATCCCTACAACAAAAGGGTTGTGTAAGGTAAGGCTTCAAGATGAAAAGTCAGATCAAATCCATAGTAAAAAGGAACGAGAATCATATTTAAGAAAAATAGTCTGTTTCCTTTCCTTCTTCTTCAGTGCTTGAATTATATTGAGTTTTTAGTAACTGAAGTTTGCTGTCATAGACTTGCAACTTGCTGTGGTATGAAAAAAACAGCCGTATAATCCTCAGCCTCCCAGTGTAAGTATGAAGTGTAGAGGTATTACTATGGAAAAAAAAAAAAAAAGGTTTAGCATGCACTCTTTTGTGTTTTACAAGAATCATTGTATTCTGAAATCAAGGCTACAACAGTGCTTCCAACGCAAGTCTATTCCAACGCAAGTTTATTACAAGTCTCATAATGTTTGGTGCTTTTCCTTGAAACGCCAACTGCTGGAGACATGTCATTACCTGTGATTCTCAGCTTTCACTGAAAAGCTGTGCTTTTAGCTCTTGTGGTTGCAGAGAAAAACATGCAAATCTAAGCCCTAAAGACGTAAAAATTAGAAGGCAAATATAAAGTTCAAATATTTTTAAAATAACAGTTTTTAAGTTAGACTTAACTGTCTATGGGTCTGAACCAGAATTTCTGAGTGTTTCAAGCTGACAGTCGATCTCCTGTAATGTTCATAGATTAAAAGAGAATAATAATAATATAGATATATTTTATAAGTATAAAATTATGTCTAATTAAAACCGTAACTACAAAACATAGATTTTTAGATCTTTATGTTTGTGGCTCTAGATTTAAGTTGCACACTTCTGACTTCAAAGGTGGAACCCCGCATAAAACCAGAGGTGAGCTAGAGGAACAGGGTATTCATATCGCCAATATAAATTTAGGCCTTGGAGTATTTGTGTTTCTAAGACAGGAACTTACAAAAATATTAGCAGAACATTGCATAAGATTATTTTGATAATATGAGCCTAATCTGTTTTCAGCACGTTTTAAAATAGGAAAATTCTAAAGTCAGACATCACAATAGGAAAATATTTTAATTTCGGCTGTGTGTGCAGAGCTGGGTAGGAATGACAAAGGAGTGGGTGAGCAGAGGGGGTGGGTAGAATAGATTCACTTGGAGGATATTTTGGAATGTTTTAATTCCTTTTCTGTGAGAAGTGATTAGGATTATTTATGCTAATGACAGGGTTTGCACACAAAAAAAATAAATATTCCTGTTCCTACAGGACTCATTTTCTGTTCTCCAATGGAATGAATGAAACCAACACCATGTGCCCAAGGTGGGTTGTCATGTGGCAGGAATGGCAACCAACAGGAAACACAGAAAAGCACACAGCCTGCAAGTGATTAACATACAGGGACGTACTTGTCTTCAAATACAAATACAGTTTGGGAAAAACTTTCAATTGGAAAATTCATAAATTGCTACAGTGTGTTATTATTTAAACATTTATTCATCTGTACATGTTTATATTTTACCAATCAATTTTTAACTCATCTCATGATTCCACCACATTCTATTTATGAGTACGTATCTGAATCAGAAAAAGTTTTTACAACTATGTGGTAAATTCCGGTCATGCAGTTCTGATTTTTTTGTGATTTGCTTGAAGAAATAAGCAAATGAGGCAGATGAACTGAAATAAAGAAAAAAAAAGTCTAAGAGCAGTTTCTTGCTAGAAAATGAGAAATTGAAATGTTGGAACAGAATTGGCTCTGAGCAAAATGTACTTCTTTTCTACTAGGGTTTTTCTATCAATATAATTATAACTTGTTTTTAAAATTGGAGTTGTAGAGTAGTCAATGCCAAACTAAACCGAGCTGGCTTCAGGGTTTTGATCACTTTCTCTGGCCCACACAAAGGCCTTCCTACTGTATTTATTGCAATCGATCCTCAGGGTGAGTCAGAAATACTGTGTTGTGCTGCTCATTAAGTTTCAAAAGCATCCACCAGAAAGCAAGCTTCCACTTCCTGCCATCCCTGTACCTTCTGACCTGCTAGTTTTGCATCTTAAGTAAAATGATCAACGGAAAAGCTGTAGGGGAAAACCTTGGTTTATATATAGAGTCATAGAATAATGGCCTTCAAAGATCGTCTAGTCCAACCCCCCTCCACTGAACAGAGACATCTTCCACTAGATCAAGTTGCTCAGAACCACATCCAGCCTGGCCTTGAATATCTCCAGTGATAGTGAATCTAACATCCTTCTGAGCAACCTGTGCCAGCATTTCATCACCCTCATTGTGAAATATTTCCATGTGTCTGTATTTATATATGCTTCAGAAAAGGTATATTGTGTTTCTTTATCCCTTACTTTCTCTTATATATAATGGCCTTGAACGATATGGTACCAGCACCACTGACTGCTGGTGCCAAAGAAGATGACCTGTGTGTTGGGCTGTCACTATGGTTCTGTTTCTGCTGGTCAGGCCAACTCCTGAAGTGATAACAGACAAAGCCTTTGAATACTATCTATTAGGTGTGACCAGGAGGAAGGTTTTTCTCATGCTGGGATTCAACCTCGGATCATCCTGGTACTCCCTCGCAGCAGCTCAGGGGCTCCAGCACCCAAAAAGTGCTTTTAAAGTCCTTCGTGCAGGCTCTGCATGTAGCATGACTTGAATGCTCCAGGTCAAATTCTTAAACAGCCACTTGCATACAGGTGCAAAAATTTCTTATCTATTTCTCTGCTATTTCTATCTCTATCTATTTCTCTGCTATTTCTATCTCTATGTCTATTGCTTCTCTGTTTCACTGCTTTCTATTTCACCTTACTTGGTTTTGTACTCTTTACATATTAACATACTGGGTTTTGTTCTATTAAATTTAACTTCTCACCTATATTTCCAAGCAGTTAATTCAGTTGAGTTTTTTATTGGATTTGAAATGGATTTGTCAAGGAAACAGTATTGCTGCAATATATGAATGCACCGCAGCACCTTCAGAAGACAAGTTTGAGTTTAGAGCAGGAAATGTTAAATGGAAATTTAGAGAGAATTGGTAAGATTTATTTTCCACTACTGCAAGCCTATAAGAACTTGACCTGAAAAATAGATTATTCCTTTTCTCCTTGTGTCTAAGAGACAGTGCTATAATTTTTTAATAAAGATCAAATAGCCTTGGAGAGCCATTTAACAAGCTTCCTTGGGATATTACAGTGCAAGCAAAGTTTGTCTATGAAAAATTCTTAAACGTGGAAAATAATTTTAAATTTTGGACAAGCTGTGGCTCACTTGCTTGATTTTTTTATGAAGTTACAAAATAGATGTTGTCCCCAAATACCCTGATCTGCAATGACTAAACCTCAGTCTTTTGTGGAGGCCTGGCACAAATCCTCTGCCTCATAGCTTAATGATTTATTTTGCTTGGAAAGTAGCTGTGGTCCTGAACTTGTCCCTGTTTAAGTCCGAATGACTTCCATGGGAGCTGGTTTGGGCCTTGCAGTTTGTGTGTGATATAGTAATTAAATCTGCTTTATATAACCTGTGTTGGGTCTGGTGAACAGTAGGGCACAGGCACATGAGTGCAATGTGAAATGCATTTTTAGTCACAGATATGGTAGCTGGAAGACGCCTTGAGCTAGAAGACGCCTTGAGGTAGACCTCAGTCCCATTGCATGCTGCTAGAGAACTGCAAGGACAGGCAGAAAGCAGCCTGGGCACTGCTGGGCAAATGCTTCTCATTTCCACCCACTTGGGTAGAAATCCCTCATGGGGGAGCTGTGTATGGGGTGGCTGCTGGGAAGGGCAGGAGAGAGGAGAGGAGGCAGTAGATTCAGAATGCCAACTGGAAAACCCAGTAGTGATGTAACTGCAGAGCAGAGCAGACTCCAGCTGGGCAGGCACATGGAGAGGGGGAAGAGACCTGTTAGGCCCCTACATGAGATCTAGGCACTTTTTAAGGGACCTTCATTGTGGATCCAAACTCCGAGTTGTCCTGATCCCCCCCATGGACTCCAGAAGGGCTGCGTGCAGTGCACTGATTTACTGTCAGTAACGCATTTCTCCATTCCCTATCCCTTGGGCTGGATTATGTCATCATGCCAGGGCATTAACCTAGGGCTTGTGCATCTAAATTTATTTTGGTTTGGCTTTTCTTCTCTTCTAATATTACAGTTTTGACTCCAGTTTATAAGTACTCCATTTAAGGAGCTATTTAGCAGTAACAACATTCCTGAGTTCAATCCAAGAATTGAGCTAATTATGGCTCCCCTTCAAAAATCTATCTTCACTCCCCTCCCATGGCCTTCTCTCCCCTGTGGCCAAAGAAATTGATGATAATAAAGTGCAAAACCCTCCTACCTAAATAAACAAATGAATTAATTGGATACACTGCCTCCTACAGATTAGTAAATCCCAATCTTGCAATCCTTATTTATGTGAGTCATCCTGATGAGTGGCAATATTTGTGTAAGTAATATCCTGACTTTTAAGAATTAAATTCAAGACCCAGAAAAAGAGAGGATGGGTTTTTTTCAGCATCTTCTCTAAATGTCAAATGGAAGAGTGGCAAGTTTTAGCTACTCATTAGCTAATTAAAACAATTGTTGATAAAAATACTAGAGAAAATTCCTCCTTTTGCAACTACGTAACTGTGGCATAAATTTTTCATTTCTGAATCCAAGAAAAAGCATGTCTTACAGTATCCTTGGAAAAAAAAGCCTTCTCTGTTTATAGGCAGTGCTGTTCCACATTCTTGGTATATGGAACACCAAAAGTCCTGGGATAGCCAGCATTCTGGCAGAGATCCATGCATCTTATTATATGGTAGAAGAGCCGAATTTCCTCCTGCACAGTATGTCTATAAATAAAGTGCTTCTTCCACAAGCAATTAGGTGGAAGTATTTTTCTAACCAGCATGCAAATAAAGATTTTGTTTCTTACTGTAAGTTACAGCCAATTTGTGATATTAGTTTAAGGTCAGAATTATATTAATGATGATGTTAAAGTGCTTCCACGAGGATGTAAAAAAAAAAATACAGTGAAAATTTTTCCTTAAACAACAGCTCTTGACTTTTAAAAGATCTGGCATAAAAAAGGCATCCTTTAACTGTCTCTATGATTAAAGTGTTATATGTATATCTCAGTAGGAATTTAGAATTACTTGTAAATGATTGCCACTCCAGCCCTGAAAATGGGTTTGCAGTCAGCCTGTGACTTCCTTGGGGTATTCATGCAGTTTATTTGTGCAGCACCTAACAACATAATCTCATAATTTTTGCTGATGTCTCTAAGAATACTAGAAAATAAGTTAATATTTTATGATTCTTAACCTAAAATCTGGATATCATCAGCAAACTGTCATTGAGCTGTTCTTATATGTCCATCTTATTCAGAACACATGGTTGTACATTTATGGGATAGATTAATAAGGTTGTTGAATTAATGCATGGAAAATGTTAAGACATCTTCCTTTGGTTGCTTTGGTTGCTTGAATTTATGGTAACAATAAGTCTTAGAAGGTGTCTCTGCTTTTCAGTCAGACTGGTATTGTACCACATCACCCCTTCCATGAGTGAGTACCAAAAGGAAACTAGAGAGGTTGAACTTCACATACTGACAAAATTAGAACAGTCCAACATACAAAGTCTGCCTTATTATGTGACTCTGGTTTATTAAACGTAGAATGGCTTAAAGACCACCAGGAGACAAGAGTTTTTTTCTGTTCCTTCTGAACCTCCTGTCATCATCTAAAGTCATTAAATAATGTATTTGCAACTTTTTAGCTTCTTTCTGTACCTTGGTTTTTTAAAGGACAAATATATCTTTTTTTTCTTGAGAATGAATAATTTTGATTTTTGTTTTCTTTCCTATATCAAAATTTGCAAATCTCTTTCTTCAACATCCTTTCTGCTCAATTATGAAAGCTCTTTGCATGCAAATAATATCTCCCATATAAAACTACTTCCAGAAGTAAACGCTTTCTGAATTGGCATCCAATGGGGTAAGAAAGATGAAGAAGTTACAATATTTAATCAGAACAAGACTGTCCCTGCCACCCCCCCTCCCAAAATTCCTCACATTACAACTCAGAGGCTAGAACTTCGTAAAAATGCTGACTGTATTATTGAACAGTGGAAGGAATTAATACTTTTCTTGTGATTACTTTCTGATGAAAACCAGTATTTTACCATGAGTTTTGGCCTAATGTGCGTGGAATGTTCTCTCTGTAGCTTTGTGCGTGCCTCCCACTTTGAATGACAGCCAGAAAGGTGTCATACATAGATGTAGGCAGGGCCATCTTTTCTTATGACAAAGTATGTTCTTAAATAATAAATGATCCTGGCAAGTTGTTTATTACCGGCAGTTAATGATCTGTTTATTAGTTAAAGTCTGTGGCTGTTAACACTCTAACAAATCAGTTCACTCTGTTGAACATCAATTTTGAGTACATTATTAGTATTAATCATAGAACTAAAACTGTTGCAGACAGTTGATTTTATTGCTACGGCAGAATTATACAATAGGAGGCAAAGAAATACCATAGGATATTGGTGTTCTTGAACAGAAAAATAATTTCTGTTACATTTTTTTGTATTGGTTAATGACTTGCTTTTATCCAGAGTGAATGTATATTCTCTTCCCAAATGTCTTTCAAGCAGGCTCAGTTAAAATTCCTATGTGCTGTCATTTACATGCTTTTAAGAGTGCACGGATTACTTATGTTTATGTGGGTATAGTTTAGAACTAAAAAAAAAATAATGGGCTTAAAAGTAAAGTTCTAGAAGGTGTGCGGGATAAATAGCTTGCTAAAAAAAAAATGCTTAGAGACCAAATAGTGCTAACACAGCTTGTTTGCGTGAGCAATTGGCACTCTACGAACTGGTTTTCCAGACTAGTTGCAGCTACTGGGAGGAACAGGCAGAGACAGTGCTTGAAGATTCTGGAGCTGGCTCTGCATTAAGCCATGCTTCACTTACATTAAGTTAAAATCCCACAAGCCTCTTCAACAAAATAAAGTTCCAAATGGAAGACCCGGAATATTAGGTGATCTTGATGAGGATACTTGGTCTTGAGTGGAATGGTGCTCTACAAGTTTTTGTTCCTGCCTAGTCCCAAACCATAAAATACATGTATTGCAATTTCGCATCTGATCAGGAAACAAAGCTGTAAAAGTAGGTTCACTCCTAGGGCTCAAGTACTGGTAATAAGTCTGGCAAGACTGGATAAATAGGTGTGAGAATTACATTCCAACCCACAAATTCAGGAGTTCAGATCTGTTCTTTCAATTTTGGCCCACTTCTCGTAAAAGGCAACTCTGATACTTTCAGTATTTAGAAATAATTCACTGATACATTAGCAAAAAGTAACCCCCAAAAGCTTTTCTCTATAACTTATCAAAAATACTTTTTCTCAATCCTCCTAACAACTAAAACATTCTTAGGTCTTTTCTATGTTGGGTTAATTGGATTTAGGCAAATGTGTATGTGGGCTCAGTATAATTTTTCTGTTCTAAAATGGCTTGTTCTGATTTCATTTGAGTCTTACTTAATTCAGTTGAACTGGGATACAATAAACATAATTAAAAAAACAGTGGTTCATAGCACTCAGCCAGTCTGAAGGCTATCTCAAAATAATATTTTAAATTAAATCACATTGACTTCATATTGATGACCTGCAACTTTGTTGAGGTAGAACCAATGACTGGAAAATGTGTTGTGCCACCACAACCATAGCTGTAGTCTAAAAGGTCAATACAGAAAAAAAATTCAGTATCAAAAGTGACACTTTGGACCCTGAACAGCAGGATGTCTAGCAGAGCTTTCTGTAATGGTATTAAAGTGTTTGGCTCTTTTAGTGTTTGCCAACCAATTTACTGCCCTGTTGAAGGAAGAATACGAGGACCTGTGGTTTGTACCCAGTGCAAACATGATAATTTCCTGAAGAGAAAGTACTACTTTCTTGAGAGTTTTAATTACTCCAGAGGTCCTTTGGTTTTCATTTATCCCTGCAATTAATCAGTTATCCCACAGGAAGGTATTTGCAATGTAATCTGAATTAAAACCCAACCCAATTCCTGTTAAAACTAAAGGTGCTGAAGATTTGATTAAATTCTGCTTCTGTCAGTTTGGTGCCAGTGTAGCTTGTTTAGAGGCTTGAGCTTCCCCATGAAACTTAGCTGTCACACAGGCTTGTCCAACCTTCTTCAGAGCAATCCCACTTGCCTCTGGGAGCACTGAATCACACTTAAATCTTGCAAAGCACGGCAAGTTTATAGACCAGTGATACTGAGGTGATCACAGCTAAAGTCATGTTGCTCACTGCAGCCCATGGAGATTACCGACCGCATCTGAAACTGCATTTCTGCAGTTGGCATTCTGAATCACTTAATTCATAGGGTTTATTATAAGCACAGCATGATTACCCAAAGTCAGAATCATCCAAGGAAGAAATCTATGGTGGTTGCTCTTTAAACTGATTGTAAGTGCTATAAATTTGAATGCACTGACACTTGCTTCTTGCCTGGAATGTAATGATCTCTTCTCTATGTATGTTTATCTGTGTTTATATATTAAAGTCCTGTGTTGGATGGCATGAATGTTAAATGTGTTTTTCTTCCCTGACCTGAGCAGCTTTTACTGCCCCTTAGTCTACCCTGTTTATACACTGTCACATAGCAATGAGTGTTTTTAATAGAAAAACCTCAGAGTTGTTTCTGGTAGTACATATGTTCTCTTATCAATGTATATATCACTATGCAACATGCAGCCAAGTGCCAAAACAATAGACTCTTCCTGTACTTTTATTTTCCTTCAAGCTGTAAGAGCATAGCTCCATTTAAATCCCACTAAACGAACATTGTAAATGGCATATCAGAGAAAAGCATGTGTTTTACCAGTCAGGCTTGCTAGTGTTTGAAATCAGCCCTCAGTTTCAAGTGATAGGTAGACAGCAGCCAGGGGGGGAGAGCAAAGGGAGGGTAAGAAGGGTGGAGGGGTAACTGTGACTTCAGCAATCCACAGGATAAGGAAATATGGCTCTTCATGTTTATGAATAGCATCTTTATTATGGCAGTCACATTAAGCACAGAATTGCTCTGTATTCAGTAAACAGCCAGAAAACTCAACTGCATGGTCAGAATTAAGTGTTATATTTGTAACTACTAGGTTTTATCTTTTTGATTTTCACAGAGGAATGACACCAGTTCACCCAAGAGTAATTTCAGAATAAATGCATAGGTAGAATTGCTGTACATAGATCAACTCCTGCTTTGCCTGAGAAATGTGAATGCTTTGCTTTTCCTCCCTAAGATTTCTTCTTTAGGACTTCACAAAATGCAACACAACTAAGTGTGGTATGCAGTCCAGAAAATTTAAGACACGATTTGAAGGCTATCTGTATATCACTCCCTCTTTGAGAGCAGATCAAGCAAATGGCATGCTAAGCTAATGCTTGTGTTAACCACAGCTAGTTCTGAAGTCAAGGCATTCTGGTCACAAGAAAGTCAAATTTCTTTTAATATAGCTCTTTTGAGAGCTTGATATTCATGTTTAATCATCTTAGAATTAAGGATACAGTTGCTGGGGCCAGCGTATAGACTAGGGAATATTTGTAAAAAAATATTTAAAGTTATCCTCTGGTTTCCCTGGATCCTGATATTTCAACATGGGCCAGTCTTTTGCTGAATTAGGGCAGGCTGAGGTTAGGAAAACCTGAAATTAGTGGGATTTAATCTCTAATTACTAGACTAAAACATTAGTCGTCTGATGACTGATACCTTAAGAGGTCTTCATAAAGAAAATATTTTACAATCAAAGGAAACCAAAACATTGCACTACCTCCCTTATACAGATTGAGAATATATATCCATATATCGGAAATTTTGGGTGATTACAAAGGCTGAGAAAGTTCCCCCAAACATTTTGAAGTTTCATCTAATGTGTATTAGAAAATGTATATACACTGGAACTTCACATGAGACCTATCATGGCTTTTGTAGTGCCTTAAGGTATGCAAGCAGATAGCCTTTCTGATAGATGCCCATATTAGCAATGCAAACAGGAAGACATTGCTGTCACCAACTCCTGTTTCAAATCTGTCTTCATGCTGTGTTCAAATTTTGTAACCACATGAAGTTCAAATTTCGTAACCACATGAAGTTCAAAGGCCTGTAGTATCAAAGCTGAAGTAGAGACCATTACTGTGACAGCTGCTACTGGGCTAAAAGTTGGAGTTCTGAAAAGATCTGGAGTCTCAGGAAAAACCTTTGCTATTAAATTGCATACTTTTCCTTATCTTGAGGTTGCTTCTGAGCATGAAGTGGTAAAACGCCGCAGCTCACTTTAAGGTAAGCCTGCTCTGTGAAACTGTGGGCTTGCTTTAGGTGAATGCAGTAAGGTAGGGTATAGGTCTGCAACTCACTGTCTTCTTCAAACTCAGGGTATATGTGATGTGTTGGCTGAATAGCTTTTTGTATTTCAAAGTACTATCAGTACAAAAAGCTTTTGCATGTGTAGATTTAGTGCAGACTAAGAGTGCTCTATGACTTCACATTCTCTGTTCACTAAGTTTCTCGGTTAGATCTGTCCCAAGAAGCCTTGTGCCCACTGGATTTTCCCAGCTTGGTAGCTAATACACCCTGAGGTTAAAGCAGAGTGAAAAATTGGTCCAAGAAATGCATATATAAACCCATCAAAGTTTTGAGTATATTTAATCCTCAGATCTGTTGGTGATGTGCATTGATGTATCCACTGTAAGAATCAAAGTGGGTAAAGAGTCATTATTCCCTTCCTCTGAGAATACTTTACCAGTGATGAAAGTCATGTAACAATGCCATTGAACATCGGACATAGGGTTGGACAGAGGCTTGGGCGACATTACGTAGTGAGAGGCATCCCTGCCCATGGCAGGGGGTTTGAACTAGATGATATTAAGGTCCTTTCCAACCTTAACCATTCTATGATGCACCTCGCTCCCAAAAACATGTTATGTCATGTCAGCACATGAACAAAGAAGATAACATTGATGAAACTTCTGAAAAAGGAAATATCCCTGACTTTTGGCTGCTCTATCATGTTCTCCGCTCAGTTCCTGATCCAGAATTATATCTAACTGTACACCACACTGACCTCCTGAAACAGGCATCAGGCCCAGGTCATGATCTTGCATATCTTACTAAAACTTTGGAACAAATCCTCCAAGAAAACTTGGAATTTACATTATCATAAAAGCACAGAGCTCCCTTCCAAATCAAACGTTTGAAGCTGGATTGCATGAAAGCAATGTATAATTAGAAAGAAAGAAAGATTAAATCAAAGAGCAAAGTGTCTTATGTTGAAGACAGCTGCAAATGGATAAAGACTGGCATAATATTTCCAATTCATGGGAGTCGAGGAAACATTTGTTTCCCCAAAATGTTAAAATTCCTTACCTCATTAAATGAGATTTAAAGTCTAAAAAATGTAAGATGCAATTTATCAACTGTAGGTGAACATACATTGCAGGACTTTAAAAATCTAGTCCTGGTTTGGGAATAGTTAGTTAGGAAAGGAGTAGCCCTAATTAATGTAGACTTCAAGATAATAACACATAATTTTAAGACTTTCAGAAAGATATCAGAACTCTTATATAAATTAAAATGGCTTCAGAAAGAGTAACAAGAAACAAATCCAAGCTTTATAATATGATATAAACATAACTTATAACTTCTGTATTCTAGTGAATTGGGTCTTGCGTTCAATTTTGCAAATGACATTTGTAGTAAATAGGCTGGTTTTTCCCCATAATACATAAATTAGAACTCAAATGGGAATACAGTTGACTGACTCTGGTGTGATTTAGTCTGGAGACCGAGATCAAGGGAGAGCATTAGTAGATAAGCATAATAATTCTTCCACCTCTATTGTACTGGTGGTACTCTTTTATATGTCTAATGTAACCACTGGTCACTGAAACTGCTTATAGTGATATTATTTATTTAATTAGCTCAAAATATCATCTAGCCAAGGTAGTAATTTCATAATTCCTTCTGGCATATTTGCTTTGCTTTGTTCAAATCTATTACTCTTCATTACATATGTCTCTACTAGAATTTATTTTTTTTTTACTTTTGACCTTCTTTTTTAATATAATTTCTTGGTTTGTTTTGTTTTTTTTTTTTATTAAACATTTAATACACGGATCTGACACACTTCACTCAAAAAAAGGCTATTAGGTTTCAGTTACATGGTTTTTGGGAACAATAACACAGCTTTCAGCTGGAAGTTCCATTTCTCTTGCTTCAGTTCCAATTCAAAATCACTGGCAATTATGAAGCAGGCTTCCATAGGTGTGGGACTGGGCCCCAATTCTACTTTCAATAGAGTAAAAACTGTCAGATTATGCTACAGTGATATTCATAAAGTCTACAGCTCCTAAAAGAAGGTCATGGAAATTCCAGAAACAATTCATGGGTATGTTACAGAAAACAATAAAATAGCTGGTTTTTGTACAGTTGACTTATTTATTTTCAAAGCTGACTTTGTTGCTCTAACTCCCTAGAAAAGCCCTTTGAGGCTCTTTGCATTACAAATAAAGAGCTACTTTGGGCGTAACCTCCCAGGGCCTTTTCAGGGGAGAAGTTCTGGTGGCATTAAGTATGTACAGTTTATACTACAAAGAAGAGCTTTAGCGAATGTAATAATACTTGTGTAGAATGATCACTGCTGACCACACACAATTTCTGTTGACTCAATTTGTAGCTGTGTGTGCTCAGGATCTCTTGTGGTTTAAAATCCTGTGTGCTACATGATGATCCAAAAATCTTAGTTCAGTCATTGGAAAAAGGCAAACCAACAACAGAGGTTTTAGTCTGGTGTATGTTTGTCAATCAGGAAAGCTGTGTTTTGCTGATTTTATTTAATTCTTTTATTGCTGTACTTATTATAAATCCTCACATACAAAGAGGTTTAACAACATAATGATCCCTGAAATGAGCACAGCTTATGCACGTTATATGTAGGTATTCGGCACACATCTCCGTTTACCTATGCACTGTTATATGTGACTATGTATAAAAAAGATAATTAGAATTACCCTTACAGAACAACATTGAAGTACTAAAAGGTTAGAGTGGAGCCACCTTGTCTTGGAAGCTTATAAGCACATTTCTACAGTATGGCTCAAATTGCAGGAGATTTTTTGGCTGTTGGTTGTACTGCGATAGAGCCAATTCTAAAACATGGTCCATCATGTATATCCAGCAGACTGCTGTTGTGGCAGCCTCTACAACACATACCTTAGCATGAAAGTTTTTTTAATGTAAATGTTCAGATCATCCCATTTTACTGAGCTTAAACAGATTTGAGCAAAATATCTTTGAGTAAAGTATCTCACTCAAACTGCATTTGATGGAAAGCAAAAATACCAAGCAGCAGGGCTTCCTCCTGTTGATTCCTGCAATTGCAGTCAAGGACCCAAAGTGTCTTCCCACTATCCCCTTGAAAAGATGCATTATTTTAGAAAGATTCCTCTTTGCAATGATCTGCACAGGAGATTCCTCTGTTTAGAGGAAAAGTCTTCTTTATGATGTATCACTAATGTTACATCTCTATGTTTGCCAAGTATACTGCTTATTGGCATGTATATGAAAAATGCAAAAAAAACCCCAACCAACCCCCTTTTGCCTTTGTTCTCATTCATGGAAATCTTGAAGAGATTATACTTTCCTCGTCAGTCTGTGTCACATCAGACAGAATCCATATCAGCTTTTGTATCACTATAGCATTTTAATTGTCTACAACATAATGTTACAATTCTGAAAAAAGTTGTGTTCAATCATTAACTAAAGTGGTAGTGTATCTTGAGAACTCTGTGTATGACAAACTGACATATACGATAAATAAGACTGTTACTACAGTAACAGATTGAAATTATATAGTTCATTTAAACCTTTTCCCAACTTCAGCTTAGTCCCAGCTAAAGCACACAGGAAATAAACACATTGAGCTGTCTGGCACCAGGCAACTCTCCAGGTCCTGTTCTGTCTACCACTAGGCTAGGCTTATCCACCCAATCAACATCAGGAGGTTTATTTATGTGAGACAGATATATTAGTAATAAATGGATATATTCAGTAGCTTGGTGAATTTATACCGTACAAAATAATTTCTGTTTAAGTAGACTTAAAACTGAGTGACTCCACTACTTTTATGGGGTAAATCCTGAAGCCCTTAGCAAGTTTTATTCTGCTATTCAGAAGAATAATGAAAAAGAAAAAGCCACTAATTGAAGTCAAAGGGATGTTTCTTGGAGTAAAAACTGCAAAAGACTTGGGAACTGGTGAAGCGCAAGCTAGTTTCCAGTGAACATGCAGCTAGCTAAGTGGCAATTCAAATGGCTATGGCATGCTTGTACACATTTTATGCAATATTCCTTCTATTACAGTCTGTTTGAATTTTTACAGACGAAGATAGTCTGTAAAAGAGAAACTGGTAGAATTCAGAAGGCATATCTGGGTTTTCTTTATCACACCTATTTATACTTTAGACAGATTTAGTTCTAAGACAGTAATTTGACATGCAAGTCAGGTCTGTGCCCCGTTGAAGTCTGTTTCCACTGATTTGTCTGTTGTTTTTTAAAAAACAAGACAGAGAATACTCTTTGGTGCTCTGGTTTATCCGTTTCAGTCAGATAGAGTGGCACATTCTCACCTCATCTGCAGTTTTTAATTCCAATTGGACGTTGCTTTTGAAATGTCTTTTCTCTTTTCCCCCTCCATGCTGCCGCTTGAAAGTTGAAATGTAGCAAGAATGTAATGTTAGGTGCCAGTTTTCTGAATTACAGGGTGACTGCTTTAGCTGATCGCAAAAAGCAAGTGTCTTTTTATACCGCATAAAAGCCTGAAATGTTTACATATCAAAAGGCTATAGGCCAATTTCTGTCAAAATTATACATGAAGTTAAGCAGTACAAGCAATTTATTTAAACACTAGTCATTGTAGAAAAATTCAAAACCATATGCTCTTTTAGCAGTTTTTCACAAATGCATTTGACCCATGACTTGGCAAGACATGTATGCTTCATAATTTACTCTAAATTTCAAATCCCCTTGACATTTAAATAAAAGATCTTCATTAATAAAGTTTATATGAATGAAAACTTTAGAAACTGATATTGTTAGAGAGAAGCTGGGGGGGGGGGCAGAAAGAAAAATATCCTTCGTTTCTGCCTCGTTTTCAAACGACTGATTTTCCTAATCAGTTCAAGATAAATTTATTCTGGGAACAAATTACCGTAATTTCACATTGTATGATTTTTTTTTTTTTTTTTCCTTTGGTGGGGAGGGAGGATAGGCGCTTGAAACAATGATGCAATCAGTGTGAAACAAACGTGGGGGAGGCCGACTGTTGATGGCACTCGGACCTGGGAGCTGGGCTGCTAAACTCAGTTTCCGAGAGGATTTCACAGCCGGCGGTGACCCACCAGAAAGCTGGCATAGCCCGACTGTATCTCCGCATCCCTGGCTGGGTCCCGCCGCACCGGGCAGCCCAGTCGGGGAGGAGGCTTCTCGCCAGCTCCTGGGGCGAGGGCCTGGTAGAGGGGGCCCCGGTGCCGCTCCCGTCATCAGGCCGGGCCGGGCAGGCGGAGGACTCCGCGTTCCCTGAATTATTCCTTAATACCGCAAAATCAAACCACCGCCCGACTTCTCAACCATCGCATTTTCATAGTCTTGTGCATGGTGATTGCTCTGGATGAAATCGTGTTTGGGTAATAATGTTGAAAATCAGTGCAGTGTTTACTGTATTTCATACCTAACAGCTTGTTCCGCCCGATGCTATGCTCCTCTTTAGATCTCTCTCTCAACCCATGCTGTGACCACCCTCCAGTAACAAACAATTGCTTAGCAACACTATGCAGCACAATTTGCTTGCGTTTCATTTGTTATTACAATTTCATCCCGACATTGTGTGACGACTGATTGTTTGTTTAGCGCAATTTTACGTTTGCCAGGTTGAAGAGCGCGTGTGAAATGAGAACCTGTGAGAGCGGGTTTGGCCAAGCGGGTATCAGAACTAGGGGGATTCACGGCGAGATTACTAAGATTAAAACAAAACAAAAGAGAACTTCCCCACGGGGCTGACGATTTAGTTAAAAGAAAAAAAAAAAAAAAAAAAAACTCTAAATTAAGAATACAGGAAAGCGCTGTTAGCGCGGTGGCTCATCCCTCAGCAGAGCCTTCCCGATAGCACGACCCCGGCGGTATTTGCCCCGGCTGCCCCCCCCCGGTTCCAACTCGTGTCCCGCTGTGCTGCCTTCACCGGGAGAATCGAGAACGGTGCAGAGAGTAAAACCCTGTGCAAGCGATGCTCGACACCCGAAGAACTCGGCCCCGCCGGCGGGTATCTCCGCAGCGGGTATCTCCGCAGAGGGTATCTCCACAGCGGCTCTCCGCAGGAAAGGGATTTCAGAGGGGTTACTCGGCTCTCCGAGGGGCGGCATTTTGAGGGCAGAGTTCTCTCCCCGCCGCCCGCCTCTCTCGCCTTCCGGGCCCAGCGAAGCCGCGCAAAGAGCGCCGTCTTGTCCCGCAGCCGCCGAGCCCCTGCCAGGGCCGGGCAAGCAGGGAACAGCCCGCTATGACCCCAAGGCACCCGTAGAGGGGATATTCGCCTCCCCGCCGGCTTTAGAGCCGGCCGTGCCGCTGCTCTCACCACCCCACGGGCCTGGCCCTCCAGGAGGCTGCGGTCCTACCTGCCCCAAGCCCGCCTCGCCGCCGGGGCTGCGCAGGCCGCCGGAGAGATGCTACCGCACGTTGCGGCAGAGCTCCTGAGGACGGGAACGGGCATCCCTGTGGCGGGATTAAGCAGCGCCCTGCTCTGCGAGCAGCCTGGACAAGCTGCACCCGGAGAACCCCCGGGTTCTCACCGGAGTACTCACCGGAGAACCCCCAACAATCCAGCCCCAAACTCCCCCGAAGCCCCAACTCCAAACCAACAATAAAAAAAGTAAAGACCTGAAAACAACAACAGAAAAATCCAAAACAGAAAGAAAAACAAAGCAAAGCAAAGCAAACCAACCAAACAAAAAAACCCCAAAAAGACAAAACCAAAACCAACTCTGTCAAATAGTTTCACTTTACGTCAAAAAAATTTGTAAAATTTCCAAGAAGCTGATGTCTAAATTTCAAATCTGGAAAGCAATTATTTCGCAAATAAATTGAAGTAAAGCTGCTGTTAATTAAACACATCGCGACGTTTCAAAAAGAGAGAATTAAGCCCTGTCGGTTTTTTGGTTTTGTTTGGGGTTTTTTTTGCTTTTTTGGGGGGAGGGGTGTAAGAGACGGGGGGTTGGTTTTGGGGTTTTTGTTGTTTGGTTTGGGTTTTTTTTTAACATTTATACTAGTCTTTTTCTAGAAATAGGTGTTTGATTCAGATCATTCTTAGGTGCGGTTTTAAACCCTGGAACATCGAGGGAAGAAAGGATAAAGTGCGAGTAAGCGCTAACGAGGATATTCTTTGTTGAGGAAAAATAACGTGTTCCTCGTAAATGGACCCTAATAGCTTGTTTTCACTTCACGCGTACAATTTCCTACCTTCTTTGATGGAAGGTTGATGGGGTAAATAGTCTAATCTTATTCAGTCCACCTCCTGTGGATTCCCAGTGACAGTCGTGACAGACGAAGTATTCTGCAAATCACAAGAGCCAGCTACCAAGAGAGCCAAGCTTCTTAATAGGAAGAGTTTTGAGGACGTAAAACTGCTCCATTTTAAATTCACGGAACATGCAAAATATAAAGTTCTCCTTATCATTCCAACTGTAAGAACGCTTTTCTTTTTTGCCTTTTTTTTTTTGTTCTTTTTTTTTTTTTTGCCCATTTTTTTTTTTTTTTTTTTTTTTCCTAAGGAAAGGAGGAATTATTCCTCAAGAAGAAATGAGAAAGCCACGGGGATGGATAAGAAACGAATTGGAACACCTACCAGACCCGGGGATTTTGGATGCCACTGGTCTTTAAGATTTCCACACCTTGGCTAGTTTAAAAATAAAAAGTGACACTTGTTTGGAACTGAAGCTCTGAAATAATAATTTAAAAAAATAAAAATAATAGGAAAAAAAAAAAAAAAAGGAAAAAATTCCAGGGTGCAACATTCATGCGTCCTGGTTCCACCAGGTGATCTAGCAAAACAGGGAAAAGAAAAGGAAAATGGCTCATTTACTCAGTGAATAGGTTGTTGCTTCACTGCATAAAGCTTAAATCAGGGGAACGCATACTCCGCAGTGCCCTTTCAGTTCTCAGAGCCGGGGGACGCAAGATTCCAACACAGCCACAGAAAACTTGGGGGGGGGGGGGGGGGGGGGGGGGGGGGG